>WBNM01018712.1:132587-151278 GCA_013399055.1 Ramphastos sulfuratus | reverse complement strand
CTCCTTCCCTCTTTCCTTTGGCCCTCCCCCACCAGCAAGGGCATGATGGTTGAGTAAATGGAAAAAAAACATTTTACAACATTAAAGGAAGACTGTTTAGAAAAGGAAGGCCCTGCTGAGGTGTAGAGGAAGCCTGTTTATTAACACTGGACACCTCTTATCTCAGGCAGCTCCAGATGGATGTCCCCTTGGTAATTCCCACTCTGTGCCAAGTGGGGTTAAGCAGGGTGACCACCTTGATGCAGGCTGGTGATCACCAGGGGATCATTGACTCCTTCAGAGAGAAATTTTAGCAGAAACTTGGGGTAAGGGAGAGCCATCAGCATAAAAAGCTTGCACGTGTCCAGATTTACCTTTGTGGCTGTAAATTGCTTGCTCCCTGGGACAGAGCCAGTTTTTGATTGAGAGATAAAGTAGTTCAAATCTGTCAATAATTAACTGTCACTCAATTAAAGCTTTCTTAACAAATTAGCACTTGGTAGCACCTAGGGTGCAGAATTTTCATGGGAAAAGGCTGATAGAGTGATGTTGGCCATTAAGCTTGCCCACTGAGTATCAGCTAATGTTCTGCCCAGTTTAAACACCACTGTGTAAATTTGGTGAATTGGTTCCCAAACCTTATTTCTTCTTTTAAGATTAACTCTTTGTGCCTTCCCAAACTAAGCAATGCACTACAGGGTTTGCTAAGGGGGCTGTTCCTGGCTGATTAAGATTTTCTGGCTGTCAGCTTTCAAGGAGCACACTGACATTTTAAATGAAGCTGTAGGTTTGAATTTACAGAATTTGAGTGGAGCCCCCCCAAAAACCTTGCAGGTACATGGGGAGGAATGAAGCAGTTGCATAGTCTGTCTCCAGCGTATGATGCTGTAATGTGTTTGTGTCTCACATAGGGCCTCACTCTACCCTGTGCCTTGTGCTGTGTTGATAGGAACTTTAAAAGGGAAAACATTTCCACCCACTTTATCCCACAAGGAAATTCTCACCCAACCAGCTGCTACCAGGCTGTGACCTCTTGTCACTTCAAACCTTACATGGCCCTGAGTACCTGCCTTCATCAGGGCTTGTCAGATCAAATCCATTTCCAGAAACATTGCAAAGCTGCCTCCCAAATTCCTGAAAGAATCCCTCTGTGGCAATTAAGAGGTAGCATTGATGTGTCTCTGGTAGCAGAAATTTTGGCAATTCCTTTTCATCCCTCTCTCAACTAGGAATGCCATGGATATGTCACCTCACTCTTCCCCTTATACTCTCCATTCAGAAATTGTAAGTGAAGAACAGATGTCAGTTAGATCCAGCAGAGCCATCCCATTTTGTATCAGCTTGTGATCTGGCCCCATGTTTGTGCACACTGCTGTCGGGATGGGAATCCCCTTGGTACCTTAACTTACAGCAAAGTGCAGACTCTGGAAGTGGTGATCCTTTGTCACAAAAACCCTGCTGAGGAGTAATCCATCTCTTGCAAGTTGGAAAACCCTTTGCTCTCTGTTGGCATTGAATTGTCCTGGTGTCACACGCAGTTGCACCTCCAAGAGGTGAAACTGATGAGTCCATTTAGAAGTCAAATGCAAAACCTTGGCAAATGCACCTGCATACTGTGTTCCAGGAAACACTGTGAGGTAGAAGCTGATTTTACCTTCAACTCTGATCCATTCTTCTGATACAGGTTGATGCTCAGTATGGGTTTGGTTAAATCAGTCACTGTTACCTCACTGAATAGTTTTCCATTTCTTTTGACCAAAGCATGCCTTATTTGCAGTGTTGGCCAAAGTGATGCTGGACAAGAGTTTAAAAACAAAATTTGGGAAGCTTTCCAGGTTGTTCTTTTTGAGTGAGCACCTTGGGGATGCACACTGTTGTCTTGTACAAAACCTAATCCTGATGCAGCTTGCTTTCTATTAATCATATTGGAAGAGCTGCCAGAGAGAGACGGCTCTTAGCCAGCACCGCCCTACTGTAGTTCAAAGATCTGAACTATTTCAGCAACCTCCATGTGGAGGGGTTAAAAGCACAGTAAAAAGTACTTTGAGTTGCCCTGTCCTAGTACTTGCATTAAAAGTCTTAAGAAGTATAAAGTCATAAAACAGGAGAAAAGGAAGCACGTTTGAGACTTTTAAACTGTACTCTATGCTACTGAATAATCAAAGCTGATGTTGAAGAGGAAATGTTCAATGGCATGATCTTTTGGCTGGTTCTAAGAAAGAGGAAGATATTTCTGTAGAGGGACTATAACCTGGTGAAAACACTTTTGGTTGTGTTTTTTTGGTTGTTTTTTTTTTCCCCTGAATGATTTTTTTTAAAAAAAATATTATACAGCAAGAGTTTTAAACCCTCACATTTTCTAATGGAAAGCCATTCCCATTATCTGAAGAGTGCACATGATTGGTCTAAGACTCAGTCCTGCCAGGCATTGAGGGACAGCTTTTTCAGGGGCATCTAATAGTGTTGTGAAACAGCTGCAAGTGCTGTACTATTGATTTTAATAGGACACAGGTCCTGTTGTAAGGTTCTGAACACAACAATGTATTTAGGAGCTTAAAGCGGAGCAAGGACTAACTTTAGATGTCTAAATACCATTGTGGCTCATCCAGCTCAGGAGACGTGCTCCTGAGGTGCCACAGCATTGTTTCTGTGCTTGCCAGAGCACAGCCATGGACAGTGGAATCTGGCAGTTGTTTAAGAACCGGTGGGTAGGCTTTGCCCATGCCTGGGGGCTCCAGCAAAACCACACCCAGCACCGCTTTCTTTGCAAGGTGTCCTCATGGTGGTGTCAGTTCCCAGCTTTCATAGGCAGCCTACAAGTTAAGGTCTCTGACAGAGGCAGGAAATTGGCATTTAATGTTTTCCTTGTTCCAAAGCCGTCGAAGTCATGGTGCTTTAAAAAGTACACGGGCCACCAGGTTGCTGGATTCTTACCTCTTCTCTTAGGGTTTTATCCTGTTGCATGAAGCAAACTATCACAGGGTGAAAAGGAGTAGAAACAAGTGAGCTCAACTTTGTGAAAGGTGCTCAGAACATGAAACTGGGAGGGATGCATGCCACTGGAGCATGATCTGCACACTGACCCTCTTGCTGGCCTTGGCAATCTGTGAGCCTTTCCATCATGCTGCACGGCTTTGCTGGAATGGATGGACGATGTCACAGCAATTAGCAGGAAAGCACTAACATCTCTTATGGATTTTAGCCTTGAGTATCTGAATCATTATGTACATAATGTAAAAAAAAAAAAATCATCCCAGAGTGCCTTAAGCTCCCACTGAAGTTACTGGGCTCAGCAACATCGGGGCCAAAATAATGTAGGTGCCTTTTTCTGGGAAGAAAATACATCCCTGACATAAAGGTCAAATGGCATTTATATCAACATTAGTAATTTCATAGCATCATGCTATTGAATTCTAGGAATGATTAGACCTATTTGGCAACACTGTTCAGTTGCATTTGCTGCAGAAATAGGCTGTTTACCTCCTGAGAGATTCACAAGGAAAAAATCCAATCTGTATCAATGAGTAAGATATTTTCCTTACCAGAGATATTGATTTAAATATTGACTTCACTGCTGGAGAGTTATTTCACTTCATGCTGCAGACACTCATTGTCAAGTGACATGTGTTTTAGGTACTAATAAAAATGCGATTCCTGTCCCAGTCATCTTATCTGGATGATTCTGACTTCTTTGTGTTTGTTTTGGTCTGAAGCAGTTGTCCTTTCTAAAAATTGAGTACTTATTTTCTCCTCAGTGTCAGTGTACTTTGCTCCACATGAATTGCTTGCAACTAAAATCAAAACAAACAAACGTTAAAGCTCCCACACGCAGACCCTTTGTCCTATTAGTTCATTCTCCTTTCAGTCTTTCAGCAATGGGTTTAGGCTCTGCAAGACAGAAGTTCTTTATTTAGCAACAGAAAAGGTGCCACTGCAGAACCTGTTACAGCTTGTCAGAAAACCAGCCCAAGTGTGTTCTGGGATGAGGACTGTCTTTTTGTTGCTGGGTTATACAGCGGCTCTCATGTTGGCTTGCAGACCCCGGTCAGGCCTAGCTATAGTAATAATGACAACAAAACCTTATGGCACTGAGCAGCAACCCAATGCTCAGGAGGGCTGTGCTAGCTCCCATCACAGGCCAGATATGCCAACTCCCTCTTCTGCAAAATACCAGCCCAGGAGAGAAAAAAACCTAAACCGTAAAAATCTTAGCTCCTCGTAGCTCCTAATATACACAGCTTAGTTCAATGGAGCCTTCTATCTAAACAAATGTGATATTGCTGCATCATAGAATCATAGAATGGTAAGGTTGGAAGGGACCTCAAATATCATCTAGTTCCAACGCCCTGCCATAGGCAGGGACACCTCAAACTAGTACAGGTCACTCAAGGTCTCATCCAACCTGGCCTTGAACACCTCCACAACCTCCCTGGGCAACCTGTGCCAGTGTCTCACCACCCTCACTGTAAAGAACTTCTTCCTAACATCCAGTCTCAATCTCCCCTCTTCTAGTTCAAACCCACTGCCCCTAGTCCTGTCATTACAAGACCTTGTCAATAGTCCCTCCCCAGCCTTCCTGTAGGCCCCCTTCAGATACTGGAAGGCTACTCTAAGGTCTCCTGGAAGCCTTCTCTTCTCCAGGCTGCAGAGCCCCAACTCTTGTAGCCTGTCCTCATAGGAGAGCTGCTGCAGCCCTCTGAGCATCTTCGTGGCCTCCTCTGGACCCGCTCCAACAGTTCCATGTCCTTCCTGTGCTGGGGGCTCCAGAACTGCACACAGTACAGTTAACATTGTTTTCATCAATGCTAAAATTCTTGTTACTGGACAGCAAGTCCTCCCTACAGAGCCTGGACCCAAATGTGTGTCCTGGTTTGAGATAGTCCTTTCAGTAATACTACTTTTCAGCTCAGTCTCTCCTAAGTAGCTGCACCTCCTGAAGTTGACGGCGTATTTTTGCAGGCAGTGTCTGCTTCTAGTAGTGATAACGCCTGATGTTTATAGTTAGCACCAAGGACTGGTATGCAGAGAGGCTTTTGCTTTGCTCCTGTGCAGACCAAGGTCACTGCTGAATCTTATGTATAGCACTGTGGGTGCAAAAAATGAAAGGCTACACCTGTGATGAGGAGCAGACAGGACAGGTGACCCTAAAATGATCATTGATATAGTACATTCTTTATAAGTCATATTGAGCATAAAGCTGAGGGCTCACAAGGGTCAAGCTTTCTTCTTCAGTGGCTGGTGTCTCAGGACAGCTCTGTCAATTCTGCCTTTGATCCCAGTCTACTCCATGTGTTCCTGAATCCAGTTTCTGAATTCAGCTCCTGAATCTGGTTCCCATCTGCTGCTAAGTCCAGTCTGGGGCTTCCTCAGTGTCTGCCTACAGCAAGGGAAGTCAATACAGAGTGTATCTGTCACTTACCTAGTGGCTGACCCAAACTTACCCTTGACAGCCTGTGTGTAGAATTGCTTTCTCCAGAGGGCAGCCAAATACCCTGCTGCCACAGAGCTCAGTGACATGTGTGTCCCATGGGACTGGGAGCAGGAGGTGGCAGATAATGACCTGAATGCTTGTGGTCCCTCCCTCTTTCTCTTACCCACAGCTGGGACAAGATGAAAATGTGAGGGAATGGTGACATTCAGACGCTGGCTCTTTGGCCTCTTCAGGAATCACCACAACACTCTGGAAGTGGAATATCAAGAAAACAGAGTCAAAAGATTGCTTCTAGTCTGAAATTCCTGAGGTCAGCTGCACCTGTAGCTTCTAGACACTTACCCTATCCCATTTGCAGCAAAGAATGCTGGTACCTGCATACAGGAAGATGCACTTTGACTGGAAGAAGTCTTCCTGTAACTCTTCACTTGGGAACACTGAAATTCAGATCATATCTATGAACTCAAGGTCTTTTCTCAGCTCTTGACCCATCAGGACAGAAAAAAAGGACAGAAACATGCCCTGCTGGAGGTTATCCACAGCCAAAAAAGGGTGAAGCTGACAAAAAGGCAAGTTCCAGAACCCCGTTAATAGAACACTTCCCTGCCTAGCCTCCACTTACGGTAGTGCTGTTACTAGAAGTTGTTAGCTTTGGAAGAAACAGGAGAATAAAAAAGGCTTTGGGTGGCTGGCAGATTTTCTTTTTTTAATTGTTTTTTTTTTTTTCTGGAATGAATTTAACAAGTGCAACAGTGGCAGTTTACACTGTGTAATATATACTATACACCTTCTATTTTACTAGAGGTTACATCCATTTTTGTCTGCTTGAACACAAGGAATTCACCTTTTTTCTTTGACCACAAAGTTTTAACTAAATTTTGGGGTAAACAAATGTACCAAGTCCTTACTAACCCCAGCAGTGCAATTTCTCATTACAAGAGTGTGATTCAGAGGAAACAATGCTGCTGAAACAGCTACTGAGTCCCAGCAAAAACGACAGCTTTCCTCAATCAGTTCCTTTTCTGACCTTGGCCTGAACCTTAATCTGTTCTAACAAAATTCTTTTTTGTTAGCCATTCATACTTAATCATACTGCTAATTTTCCTGTTTTTAAACTATCAATTTAAGGCTGCTTTTTCATGTGACTAATCAAGGCTGATGTATGTCATTTTGGCTACGATTTCTAATGATTATTCTTAAAGAGTTTTTAAGTTCACATTTCCCATAGAGAGCTGTCAAAATTCTCCATAGGGACAGAATGGTTTGTTTCTGTGATACTGCACACACAAGTCTGCTTTCTTCTCTTTAGTGAAAATAACCATTAGGAGCATTGTATAGGGAATTTGAGCCTCATCTTTTCTTTCTTTACATCGGCAGTTGCTTTTCATTAGTATTATTATTGTGGACAAGCATCATTGGAGGGAAGAGGTGTTTTCAGGATCAGGATACATCTGAGACATTTAGAATTAAAAAAACCCCAACAACATATACTTGCAGCTACCTCACAAAGATTGCAAGCTGTTGTAGCTCGTGACCAGTGATTTTTTTTCTTTGCCCCTGATATTAACAGATTGTGTTACTATACTTATCTCCACCTTTACAAACAAATACACCAGGAAAATACGTGGAGCAGAAGAACCCAGGCTTGCTATCAAATGCTTAGCTACAGGAACTACAGGTTTTTGTAATTTTTGGCAAAAATCATCAAAACATACTGTGGCTTTGCTGAGCTCAGAGTTCGTTACAGTGTTAAAGGGAGCCTTTTTGTGTCCGTAGCAGGCGCTCGGCTCTCCACCGAAGGCAGCATTTCACTGCTGCAGTTTTGTCATTCGTGTGGCTGCCTCGCAGAGATTGCAGCCCTCGTCCTGGGCTTCGTACCCACCAGAGATGCTTCTTTCCCTGCCAAACTGATTAACATCAGTTAATGATCTTAAGGGCACTTTTGGTTAAGTTTTTGTTGAAGTTTGCAGGGATGACCAAGTGCCAGGGGCTTTGTGCATCTGCAGTGGGGCGGTTGCAGAGGATAGTGCACATTTTGTTCCCCCAAGGTAGAGGTGCTATTGGAGCAGCACCTGGGGAGAAAGTTCTCAAGCATTTCCAGCCTAAACCTCTTACTCTGTGCTCAGTAGGACTTTGTCAAGTGACATGCTAACATTTTGTTAGGGAGTGGAACAGGTTTCTAAATTACAATGGAACTAAATCTTCTGCCCTGAAGAGAGAGGAAGGTCAGAAACTTTGGGGGGTTTTGGTTGGTGTTTTTTTGTTTGTTTTATGGAAGATGCTCACGTGCCTTTGGTAATGGGTTCCTGTGCTGGATGGAAGGCAATGGCTAGAAGAATAGATGAACAAAGACTGTTCACAATTCTTTTCCCTGATTAAATCTCTATTTTTTTCCCCCTGTACAAATGCAATGTTTTTCCCGCCAGATTGAAAGGATTGCTTTAAAAGCTACAGGTTAATTTTGTTATATGTATCTGTAGAAAAATCAGTGCTATATGAAAAAAAAGGATGAAAATGCTTAAATAGCCTCTTAATTAACTCAGCCCTATAGTTATCAGGGTTGGCATTAGAGGAAAGAATAATGACTTTTCAATACGAAACCTTCCCTCCCCTCCCATCCATTTTATCTCTTCTTGTCACTTCCTATTAGCCGATCATGACATCTTATCTTTTTCCTGAAGGGTGGGCCAGAAGATTACTTTGGAGCTCATGTAAGTGACACTCCAAGGATTGACCAGCAGCATGTTCAGCAGCCCTGGCCCCTGAAGCTGTGGGATGTCATCCCTGTGACATGCCTGGAAACCCCAGCTCATCCCTCAACTGTCCGGTTACAGCAGCATCTCCGTCATGTTGCACTTTGAGTCTGTCACTGGCATGGGTTCACGCTCCTCACCCGAGAACCCTTCTCTTTTTTTTGCTGAGGACTGTGTTTTTATTTTTAACACAGTCCTTCACATCAGTGGCACTGAGGGTTTCTCTTGCAATATAGGATTCTGACATAGGAGGGGATGGCTGGGGATCGTAAGCCAAATGTGCATGCATGTAGTAAGAGCGGAACTGTGCGTGAAAGTCACCTACACAGCAGTGCAAATGTAATTCTTTTTCAGTGGTTTTGAAGAGTCTTGGCCCAGTAGCTCTGAACACCAGCTCTGGTCTCTACTTTCTCTTTTGCATTCATCCTGTGAGAAGCAGTGCTGGGGAGAACTCTGCCTGTCTTGAGGTGTGAGTCCGTCCTGGCAGCTTTGCCTCATGCCAGCTACCAGGTCTTGTGAACCCAGGATGCTCCTGGTTGGGGGTCACAGCAGAGCACTTCCACCAGCTGTAGCCAGACATCATGGCTCTTGCTGGAGTGACTTGGTGCCGGCACCGTAATTGCAGGCTCGCTGCATTTTTGCTGTGGTATTACAAATTCCCCCAGGGAAGCCCACAACTATCACCATTTACATGGTAACATTGTCAGGCATGAGTCATTTTCTTCCTTCTCTCTCCGTGTCCCTCTGCCTGTCTCTGTTTCTCCTTTCACACAGACAAACTCACAAATGCAAGCACAAATCAACAAACTGGTAAATAACATTTAAATGATGTTTTGGTGCATTTCATCCTTTTTTTCCCCCTAGGTTATTGTACAGTTTAATGTACTATTTTTTGGTTTGTTTTTTTTTTTAATCAGCTATAAAATGTATGACTGAATGTGTGGGCCACGTGAATATTGATAGTGAATGACTTTTGCATCCTTTGCTTCTTATTATGACTTTATTACAGGGTTATCTTTACAAATACTTTAAGTTAAAACTTCATCAGTAAAACTAATTTTAAAAAAGCAAATCCATGCCAATATAATGAAACAGGAAACTTGCAAAGTGAATGACAAAGTGACTGTTTCAAGAAACTTTTTTCACCTGACACTCCTTCACTAATACTCCAGCTCTGCTAAGCTTATTGGCATCCTTTACCTACACATCTGAGTAAATGCAGTGTGTGTAGCCTCATTGTGTTGTACTGGCTGTGTTAGAACAATTCATATAGATAAGTACTTGGCAGTTGTCCTTGGCTCTGAATTCCTCTGTGAACCAACTTTCTTGTGCATGCCTGAAATGTTCACTTGGGTGCTTTATTTTAAAAAAAAGGGAAAAAAGGAAAAAAAAAAAGGGGAAAAAAAGGAAAAAAAATAAGAGGGGGAAAAAAGGGGGGAAAAGAAAAAAAGGAAAAAAAATTTAAAAAAAAAAAGAGAAGATGCAGGGTGCCCAAGTTAAGGCTGCTTATGCAAGATGAACGTGGCAGATTTGTGAGATCTGTGGATGCATCCTGATCATGCCAAGCAACATTGCTGCTGAACCACACACTTCTTCAGCAGTCATGGATTTAATTTCCTCCTCCCCCCCTCTGCTTTTGTCAGTCTTTCCCCAGCATAACACATGAGACAGGGTTTGTGGAACCAGTGCTGTGTTGCCACCCAAGAGGCAGGGTGAAAGTGCAGTGCTATCAAACACAGGGGTGCTCAGCTCAGGTGATCCTGGGGATTGTCGAAATGGAGGATGCTGGTAGAGTAAAAAAAAAGGTAAATTTGTGTATCACAGTGAATGCCTGGATGAAAATTTTGGATGCAGTGACCAGATTTGAGAGGCCAAATACGTGCCAGAGACGCTGCAGAAAATATGTGACTGTGAGTTTGGCAATGAGGGCTCAGGTTTTGCGTTTTGTTAGATTTACGTTTGTGGAGTGAGCAGAAGTTGAATAATTTATGGTGGTGACTACTTAGTTACCATATGTCATGGGTTTTTTTTAAAGCAGTATGGGTTTAGTGGGGTTTGTTTGTGGTTTGGTTTGTTTGGTTTTGGTTTTTTTTTTAATTCACTAAAGGTAACAGACACTGGAGCTGAAATGTCTTCATTTTATCCAAGCAGAGAATACTTAAAAATGCTTGGAGTAAAGGGAGCCTTTTCCATACACTTTGAATCTGCACTAGACTTGACTACTCAGTTTTGCAGTTAAAAGTCAATCCAGAGTGGTTGCACAGTGTCATACACAACAAAACTTTTATGTCAGCCTCAGTAAGACAGGACACTTCAGTGGAGTTGTAAAGTTTAGTGAAAGGCTGTTTCTGTCCACGGTTTTAAACAATGCACATTCAAATAAATAACCACTCGAGTCCCATCCAACAGTACATAAATGCTACTCTCTATGTCACAGGCAAATTCTGCAGGTGGTTAACAGTGCTTTTTTACACTGGAAATATTCTCTTGTGTATTTTATTTTGCTGTGAGAAAAATGGAATCCTCGTGTATTAGGAGTTCACATGTCCCTTTAAGTCTTAAAATATGTTACTTTTACATGCCAAAGTCTTAAGAAGTGTTTGACTGCCCATGGCTTTTGTGTGCATCTCCAGATGGCAGATGCCATTTTGTGTTTCACATTAATTGAGTAAATTTCCTTGCTCTTTGTACATATTGCAGAGGAAGCCATTCTCTGCTTTCAATAGGACAGAACAGCTCTTTGGCATCAGACCCTTCTGGTCTGGTGGTACTAAAACTGTTTTAAGGTGGAATTCTGAGAACAAGCTGTTGGCAATACAGATTTCCTCTATTGTAGATGAAAGTCAGACATTTAGCAATTAGAAATATCTTAAGGATTTTTCCTGCTGAATTGTGAAACAAGCTATCAGGAATAATCTCAGGGGCTGAAGATGCCACAAGATATATGTTTTTTTCAATATTCATTTAGGTAAAGTAAAAAAAGCAGCTTTCGTTTTGGAGGACACTGTTTCCATTCACTTTTTTTGCCAGTTCTGTTTTTCCTCCCCCATTTTTAAGATATTAAAAAAAAAAATTAAAACCAACCAAACCCAAACCCAAATAACTTTGTTTTGCTCAGATATTACTGTAGTTATAGAAATTTCCAATACTGCTTTGTTTGGGCACAAACAGTGAAAGAGGGGGTGGTGGTGCAGCCACTGCAAGAAATACCTGAGGTGTCTGGATCAGTGATGGCCTCCCCAGTGCTGGCACTGGGCATCCTCTTGGTGTCTCCTTCCAGCACAAAGCCCATGGGGGTCCCTGCCACTCCAAGCCCAGCTGAGCACTGCTCTCTTGAGCCACCCACCAGCCTACCCTGAGGAGGCACTTCACATGAGGGTATTTTGCCTTGTGGTGCTCGGGATAAAAAGGCAAAGCGGTTGTTCAGCTAAGCATGCCCTAAGTCCAGATGAGTTTCTACGTGGAGGTTATGGCATTTATGAAAAGTAGTGCTTGTGAGGAGGAGAATTTATGCACAGCAGTGCTTTAAAAGTGGGTAAGCATGTTTTTACACCGAGCTAAAATTAATCCAGCAATGAGATTTTNGACATTTAGCAATTAGAAATATCTTAAGGATTTTTCCTGCTGAATTGTGAAACAAACTATCAGGAATAATCTCAGGGGCTGAAGATGCCACAAGATATATGTTTTTTTCAATATTCATTTAGGTAAAGTAAAAAAAGCAGCTTTCATTTTGGAGGACACTGTTTCCATTCACTTTTTTTGCCAGTTCTGTTTTTCCTCCCCCATTTTTAAGATATTAAAAAAAAAAATTAAAACCAACCAAACCCAAACCCAAATAACTTTGTTTTGCTCAGATATTACTGTAGTTATAGAAATTTCCAATACTGCTTTGTTTGGGCACAAACAGTGAAAGAGGGGGTGGTGGTGCAGCCACTGCAAGAAATACCTGAGGTGTCTGGATCAGTGATGGCCTCCCCAGTGCTGGCACTGGGCATCCTCTTGGTGTCTCCTTCCAGCACAAAGCCCATGGGGGTCCCTGCCACTCCAAGCCCAGCTGAGCACTGCTCTCTTGAGCCACCCACCAGCCTACCCTGAGGAGGCACTTCACATGAGGGTATTTTGCCTTGTGGTGCTCGGGATAAAAAGGCAAAGCGGTTGTTCAGCTAAGCATGCCCTAAGTCCAGATGAGTTTCTACGTGGAGGTTATGGCATTTATGAAAAGTAGTGCTTGTGAGGAGGAGAATTTATGCACAGCAGTGCTTTAAAAGTGGGTAAGCATGTTTTTACACCGAGCTAAAATTAATCCAGCAATGAGATTTTAAATCACCCTTTAATTTTTTTTTTTTCCCTGTCCGTTCACTCTTCCAAACTCCCTGTAGAAGAGAGGCAAAACAAATATCCTGTCTGTTTGAAAAAGAATATAGAAGACAGAAGTTAATGCTCATCAAAGAAACCAAGATTATATGCCATGCTATTAATCAGATTTTTATCATGGTAAGTGGTGTCCAGATATAGTTGAAGTGGGCAGTGTACATAATAACATAATTATGGGTGTTATAGTGACGTAACAGCAGCAGGAGCTCGGCTCCTGACTCCTTTGTTTTCCATTCACACCCACTATGATCTACTGCTATATTTAGTTGTTTTTCACAGTGCTACCTAATACTGTCATNAAACCAACCAAACCCAAACCCAAATAACTTTGTTTTGCTCAGATATTACTGTAGTTATAGAAATTTCCAATACTGCTTTGTTTGGGCACAAACAGTGAAAGAGGGGGTGGTGGTGCAGCCACTGCAAGAAATANTTTTTTTTAGTAAAAAAAAAATAAAGATAAGACTCTATTGATTTTCCATGGAAGCTTGAACACTGGAATCTTTTCTTGTGGATTCANGTGTCTGGATCAGTGATGGCCTCCCCAGTGCTGGCACTGGGCATCCTCTTGGTGTCTCCTTCCAGCACAAAGCCCATGGGGGTCCCTGCCACTCCAAGCCCAGCTGAGCACTGCTCTCTTGAGCCACCCACCAGCCTACCCTGAGGAGGCACTTCACATGAGGGTATTTTGCCTTGTGGTGCTCGGGATAAAAAGGCAAAGCGGTTGTTCAGCTAAGCATGCCCTAAGTCCAGATGAGTTTCTACGTGGAGGTTTTTTTTTCTAAGGGATATTATCATCTTTTGTGTGTGAAATGCAATTGCAGTCGGGGCAGAGTGGCAGCTGGTGGGAAGCATCACAGTTCCACTGCCTTCTGTAGACTAGGACTACTCTGTGTTGGCTGAGGAGCCGCTCCAGACAATTTAAGACAAACTTGTGGAGCGTGAAAGAACTCAGATTATTATATAACTAAGTGGTGTTTGGGGATTTAAATAAAGGAAGTTTTGACTGCTGAATTGCTCCGTTTAACAGTTCTCAGTCTATCATTTTTGGCACAACTTGTTTGCATGGACTTGGAGTCCAAAAGACACCCAAAAAACCTTCGCTGTGCTTCTCAGGTAGGGTTGGCATGGTGTAGGACAGCAAGGCTCAGACTCTAGGAGGCATTTGCAGTGGGCAGCAATGCATTCTGCTTACACCCCATCATAACCTCACTTCCTGTGCCCAGAAATTAGGCATTGTGATTCTCCCCAAAAGAAAAGATCTCATTTTCAAAATACAGCTTTTCTGGTTGAGATACACCTGCTGTGGTGAACTAATTATTGGTATGTGGCTTTGTGTGACACCTGTGGGCATTTTGCTTTGGCCCACAAGAGAAGAAGAGGTTCAATGCTTTGCAGGGCACTTTCCCCCCCCCACACACCATGTATGTCCTTGTTTCCCAGAACTGCATCCTGAATCATAGAATCATAGAATCATAGAATCATAGAATCATAGAATCATAGAATAGTAAGGTTGGAAGGGACCTCAAAGATCATCTAGTTCCAACCCCCTGCCATAGGCAGGGACACCTCCCACTAGTACAGGTCACTCAAGGCCTCATCCAACCTGGCCTTGAACACCTCCAGGGAGGGAGCAGCCACAACCTCCCTGGGCAACCTGTGCCAGTGTCTCACCACCCTCACTGTAAAGAACTTCCTCCTAACATCCAGTCTAAATCTCCTCTCTGTCAGTTCAAACCCATTGCCCCTTGTCCTGTCATTGCAAGACCCTGTCAACAGTCCCTCCCCAGCCTTCCTGTAGGCCCCCTTCAGATACTGGAAGGCTACTCTAAGGTCTCCTGGAAGCCTTCTCTTCTCCAGGCTGCAGAGCCCCAACTCTCTTATCCTGTCCTCATAGGAGAGCTGCTGCAGCCCTCTGAGCATCATCGTGGCCTCCTCTGGACCTGCTGAAGAAAGACATAGTCACTCCAAAACACATAGCCATCTTTGATCACATTCTGTGCTTCGGTGCTCCACAACCTCCCTGGGCAACCTGTGCCAGTGTCTCACCACTCTCACTGTAAAGAACTTCTTCCTAACAACCAGTTTAAATCTCCCCTCTGCCAGTTTAAACCCATTGCCCCTTGTCCTGTCATTGCAAGCAATTAAAACAAAGGCTTTGTCAAGCACCACCAAACCATGTACACTGTCAGTGAAGCTTGCAATGTGAACGTTGGAAATGCCTTCTCTGTTTAGCAGCATAGGAAAGTGTGATGCTGTTATAAATTTAAAAGTGCTCTTGGGAGTCCCAGACTAGGTGAAGCCACAAGTCCAAGAGTTGCAGAAGGATGTTGTTTGCCAGCTTTACAATAGGTTCATTCAGCAGCAGTCAGCAGGTTTACTTATTTGTGTTCTTACAGTCACAGCTGTGCAACATAGGTCAGCTGCAGTGCAACTATTGATCACAAAGCACCAACTGATTGTAGGATTTTCTTATCACAGTATAGCAAGGTTGGAAGAGACCTCAAAGATCATCAAGTCCAACCCACCACCACAGACCTCAAGACTAGACCATAGCACCAAGTGCCACGTCCAAACGTGCCTTGAACACCTCCAGGGACGGTGACTCCACCACCTCCCTGGGCAGCCCATTCCAGTGGGGAATGACTCTCTCAGTGAAGAACTTTCTCCTCACCTCGAGCCTAAACTTCCCCTGGCACAGCTTGAGACTGTGTCCTCTTGTTCTGGTGCTGGTTGCCTGAGAGAAGAAAGCAACCTCCTGCTGGCCACAACCACCCTTCAGGTAGTTGTAGACAGCAATAAGGTCTGCCCTGAGCCTCCTCTTCACCAGGCTAAACAATCCCAGCTCCCTCAGCCTCTCCTCATAGGGCTTGTGCTCGAGGCCTCTCACCAGCCTCGTTGCCCTTCTCTGGACACATATTGATACCTGTAGAGCACTTGCCCTGCTGTTGTGATTGCTTAAAAAACCTCAGTGCTGTAGGTGCAAAGCAATGCTGCCCTCCTCTATTGTGTATTTATTTTAGCATTGCAGCTCCCTTCTTGTTTAATTGACTGTACATACTACACCCTACTCAAAGTAGTGCAAAAGTGAACAAAGAAGAGAAAGGTCTGTGTAGGAAGAGCTTTCAAAAATTATGGCCTCTTCCCAAGATCCTTTGGAAAGTATTTTAACCGCAGTCAAAACAAATCTTCTCTCCTTGTTCTCAGCCTGGTTCTTTGCATAAATTCAGTGACACTGCACAGAGGATCCAGGCCCTTCAATATATTTTTAAATTTTAAATGACTCCAGAATAAATAGAACTCTGACTGTCCTTGCCTTTTCCAGAATCTGTTTCGATCACCTCAGCTCTATGTAGGAAAATGATCACAGTATATAACCAAGTCACTGTGTAAACTTGAGGATGTTTTGGAACTGCCCACAATAGTCCCTTGCAGTCTTTGAGAGAGAGGTGAATGATGTCGTGGGGAACTGTCCAGACTGAGATTGCCAAGGTGCAAGACAGGAAGACCACCTGTAGCCAGCCATGTAGAAAGCAGCTACTACATTGAATAACAGCAGCACAGACAACTGATCTTTGCCTACTGCCAAGACAAGCACTTCTGCTAATGAGATCAATGCGGTGTTGCATAGCTAATAAGGCTTATGCTCAGCTTGACGAAGGTGAAGACAGAAAATCCTAAAAAGCCCAATTTTAATAGCTGTGTTCAAGCAAAACTCCCTTTTGCCTCATTGGGCAGTGCAAAAAGCTTAGAGCCTAAGACAGGAGATTAGGATGGTGGGCAGAGGAATTCCCATCATTGCTTTCTGTGGCATATGGCAGGCCACTGCCTCAGTTTCCCCGGCTTCATAGAGGGGAGAATTGTCTGACTGAATTCAGAAGCTTGAACGAGGTTCTCATATGCCATAATGCTTAAAGCCAGAGCAATGACTATAAATATGTAAATGAGGTTTTGCTTTACCCTGAGAAGAGCTTGAACTTTCCTCAGGAGACTTCCTCTGACTTCAGGACTGGTTTGAGTAAGTACCCTTGGCAATGCAAAATGGAGGCACATGAATAAATGCATTAGAAGATGCACATGCAGCTCCTGCCACTCCCCAAATACCTTTCCCAGCCTGAATACAACACAGATTTTAATCATGGAGCAACAGATGATTGATGGATGATTAATAGCCAATTTACGAGATTCATTTAACTTCATTTTTACTTATACACCGTATGTAGAATTAGTTAAGGCTTGTACAGGAAAGGAAGTGATGAGCCATTGTTCCCATTAAATTATAATGACAGCCTTCCTCATCACTGTATATTTATTATGTAAGAAAAGGAAATGTCTAGTAAAAATCTGTATAGGTTAATAACACCTTCATAATATAGTCCCTCTTTTCTATTGACTTGAATAGCCCTCCTACTGACTTTTACTGGATTATTAGAGTTAATTACATCAATTGCAATATAATTGATTCTTAAATACTATGTAGGAACCTCATACAATTATGGAAAAACAAAAGTCATCTAGACATCTCTGATCAGAAAAGATTTGGAATTCCTGCACATTTAATTCCTGATAATCACCAGTCAGTTTGGACATTAAGATTGCAGGGTGTCTTGTTTTCTTTCTGGTAGGTTTTGACAGAATTGATAGTTTTACAACATTTAACTCAGTGTGCATGGAAATATAAGATTAGAGACGAACGTAATTTGCTAAAATCGCTACTTCATCTCCTAAAAGTGAAATGTATTACCTGCCTGTCTGGAGTAAAATACAACTTAGACTCACACATGCATGCTTAGGAGGAAAAAAAAAAACCTCCAACCACAAACCAAACGTAAAAAAAATAAAACCCAACCCAACACAGAAATATGTATTTGTCATTCAAAGTTGAAGTCCTTTATCCACAGGTGCAAGTGTTCTCACAGATCTTGCTTGCTAAAGTCACCAAGGGCCTTCAGTGTAATGACATGAAGCAAAGCTGAACACTGATCTCCAGAGGGTAGGAGATCTATGTGTTGTTTCACTGAGTAACTTTGACATAAAAATGGTTTCAAAAGGATGGTCCTGTGTTCCAGATAAAGATTACAGCTCGTTCAAAAAGAGGTGCTTCAAGATAAACTCTCTGAGGCATGCTACAATATTATTAAGCAGCAGCTGAACTCTAAAGCCAGTCAGACGTAACAGTTTTTGCAGGTCTGTTCTTGGTCAGAGTCCCCTGTGGCACCCATGTAGGAGATGTTAGTAATTTGGGTTTTTTTTTTTTCAGCTGGCTTTGATACAGTTCTCCTGTGGCCTTCTGTGTGGCATTTTATGCCAGTGAGTTTGCTTTGTGTGTATATCTAGATCACGAAGCTAAAGTCTTCACTAAAGTAAATTTAACACTCTTTATGTTGCTTCATTAAATGTCCTCAAGTCAATTCAGCTGGCGTGGGGATGTCACTTGATAGTTCCAGTTATGTGCAAGTTATTATGTGAAATAATAACTTCTGTTGCAGTTATGTAGTAGTATTATTAATATTTTTGCTTTACAGCTTAATGCACACACTTAACCACACGGCAGCAGCCGGCTATCAAAGGCTTCCCTGAGGAAAAATTAAGCACTTAGAGCAATAAATTATGAAAAGACTACATCTAAGGGCAGCATCCACCTTGTTCTCACACCCGCTTTAAGTGTTAAATAAATCATAACATCCTGTTCATCGTGCCGTCAGTAGGGGTTAAATAAGTCACTGTAAATGAGCTCCAAATCATAGGACGTAGCTGACTTCCAAGTTTTTTGTTTGTAAGGAGAAACAGCTCCAAGCCTTTTGATAGTTCGGGTCTTTAAGGAAAGCCTTTTTTTCCATTCCAACTACTTCCTGTTAATGTGGAAATGAGAGGAAATGAACATTAAGCAGAAGGATGGGCCCATCCTTTTCCAGTCGTGTGCCTAATTTGTCAGGTGCAATATTGGCACCTGGAGGCTTGTTTTGGCTCCTATTACATCCTTGCTGGGGAAATATCAGAACACTTGTAACTAGCGGCATAGGACTTCAAAGCATTTTTGTTACAGGCAGAAAGAAGAAAGGCTGCCGTCACTGGAAAATGCAGAGCTGAATGGCCCAGCCTCTTTGCTGAGTGTAAGGCTTATAAACAGCAATAAGTTAAAAAAAAAAAA
>WBNM01018712.1:92863-131462 GCA_013399055.1 Ramphastos sulfuratus | reverse complement strand
AAAAAAAAAAAAAAAAGAAGAGAAAAAGTGTGTGCCACTTCATTCTAAACCTAGCTGTGACCATTAAGCATGTAAGGAGGTTTGTCATGTTAAATTGCCTCTTGGATGTATATATGCCTGGATTATGTTCTTCCTACTTTAGAATCTTCCTATAAAATATCACATTGCTGAGGATCTGTTGGCATGCATGTGCAGTTTGGGAGGAGGCATAAGTGTTTTGGTCCCTTTCTTGGATTAAGGAGCTGCCCAAGATGAGTAAGAGAGCCCATGCTTGGCCAGTATATTAGTGATGCATCTGTGGCTGAATCTGTAGGGAAAAAAACCCAAAGTATTTAAGGCTGTAGTAATGGTGAGAATGAGACTGAAGAAGAACTAATTCCCCAGTATTGTGCTGAATGGTGAAGTGTGAAGGATTAGTGTTTTAGACTAAGGTAACCATTCAGGTGTCACATTTTTTTCACTCATGAATTACAATTCATTATCATTAGGAAGGAAGACAGTGAAACTAATTATTATTTCATCCAGGTAAACCATGGTGAATAAAGCCATGAGTGATATATACACAGAGCTGCAACTGTTCTCAAAACAAACCCATCCAGATCAGTGAAACGAGGTGACAGACTTGGGAAATCCAGCTGCTGTGCAGATGTGGGTGAAATTTTCCAGACAAAAGCTGTTATGCCATTTTTTGTGTCCAGTTTTGCACCCTTGCCCAGGAGGAGGTCCGTTTCGATGGAGGGCATGTTACCACAGAGCAGGAAAACCCCACACTGAGGAAACACTACTAGTGGGTTTGGGATTCACTGACTCTTTCTCCCACGTTAGTTTAATCTTTGCCTGAACTAGATGGAGGTCTTGAGGTCAGGCATCCAGAGTTAGCTTCCCTGTGAACAGGCAATACCCTGACCTTCATTTCAGCCATCCTGGATGCACATGCAGTCTCAGATTGACTGTAGAAGATGGCTGTGTGTTTTGGAGTGACTATGTCTTTCTTCAGCAGGTCCAGAGAAGGGCCACGATGATGCTCAGAGGGTTGCAGCAGCTCTGCTATCAGGACAGGCTGAGAGAGTTGGGGCTCTGCAGCCTGCAGAAGAGAAGGCTTCCAGGAGACCTTAGAGTAGCCTTCCAGGATCTGAAGGGGGCTACAGGAAGGCTGGGGAGGGACTATTGACAAGGTCATGCAATGACAGGACAAGGGGCAATGGGTTTAAACTGGCAGAGGGGAGATTTAAACTGGATGTTAGGAGGAAGTTCTTTACAGTGAGAGTGGTGAGACACTGGCACAGGTTGCCCAGGGAGGCTGTGGCTGCTCCCTGCCTGGAGGTGTTCAAGGCCAGGTTGGCTGAGGCCTTGAGTGACCTGTACTAGTAGGAGGTGTCCCTGCCTATGGCAGGGGGTTGGAACTAGATGATCTTTGAGGTCCCTTCCAACCTTACCATTCTATGATTCTATGAGTCTATGAATAAATAAATCAAATAAGCAGGCTTTGAGGGACAATCCTTGACGGCTACAGCAATTGTCAGCTGCTTAGGTTCCTCATGCATGTGAGTTCATCTGGGATTGGTGTGCTCCTGACACACCATTTGCATGGCCCAGGAATGGTAGCATTCAGCAGTTCCTTTTTCTTTGTTTCAGACAGTCAGGGAGCAGGTTGTGTGCTGGTGCAAATGGAGCCAGTTGCGCTCCACGCCGATATCTCTGGTACCGTATGCGTAGCTTTGATAAGCAGCACATGTGTCTGCTTCCCGGCTATACAGTGTTTCCACTCTGATCTCAGGAGTGTAGCTAAATCAATATATCCTTTGTGATGTGCAGATGGAAATAATCTCCAGAAAGATGCATTTCTGAGCTTTGCCCAGTATGTATTTTTTTGAGAGGTACAGCTCGTTTGTGGAAATGTACAATCTAAGACCATATGGGAGCTCACTGTTAGCTCTGCTCACACTGCTTTATGATGCTCTTGTGGCCTCATCACCAACATCAGTAAGTCTCTGGGAGGCTCCACTGATGTGAAGGGAATTGCCAGGCAAGGTGTTGCAGGGCCCCCTGAGGAGGGGCTGGCTGCCAACCTTATTAGCTGCCTCAGAACCTTGCTAGCTGCCCCCAGCATCAAATTGCCACAAGATTCTCTTCAGCTCTGCACCCTGATCTAGACAGGTACAGACAGGCACCATTTCTGTCCTAGAATGGCCTAGGTAAGATTTGCTTCTCTATACCACTGCTGGTTAATGGACCTAAATCTGGATTTCAGATCTGTAACCAAGAGGCTGTCTAAATGTCATCATGTTCCATGACTGCTTGGGGTGACACTTGGATTCAAGATCAGTGTCCANAGTCTGGGTCATTTTACAAAGTGTGGGGGGCGGGTAACTCCCTAAACCCATCACACCGTGATGAATGAGAATCACCTTTCTGGTAGTTCCATGCAGTTCAAGTCTTCCTGGATGCAGAATGGGTAACATACCTTTAGTAAACTCACATCAGCAGTACAAAACCACTTTTTGTTTCCTCAGAGCCTTAAAGTATAAAATATGATCCCGGGGTGTATTAGGAAGAGTGTGTCCAGCAGATTGAGAGAGGTTCTCCTTCCCCTCTACTCTGCCCTGGTGAGACCCCATCTTGAGTACTGCCTTCAGTTTTGGGCTCCCCAGTGTAAAAGGGACAGGGATCTGCTGGAGAGGGTCTGGCGGAGGGCTGATGAGGGGGTTGGAGCACTGCTTTGTGAGGAGAGGCTGAGGGACCTGGGGCTGCTTAGTCTGGAGAAGACTGGGAGGGGATCTAATAAATTTTTATCAGTATCTGAGGGCTAGGGGTCAGGAGCGGGGAGACAGGCTCTGCTCACTTGCTCTCTGGAATAGGACAAGGAGCAATGGATGAAAGCTGCAGCACAGGAGGTTCCAGCTCAACACAAGGGGGACTTCTTTACTGTAAGGGTCACAGAGCACTGAAACAGAGAGGTTGTGGAGTGTCCTTCTCTGGAGCCTTCCAAGGCCTGTCTGGATGTGTTCCTGTGTGACCTGAGCTAGATTGTCTGGTCCTGCTCTGACAGGGGGGTTGGACCTGATGATCAATTTGGGTCCCTTCCAACCCCTGAGATCCTGTGATGACATAATGACTTGAATCAGAATATGTGAGAACCTAGCAAATCAGTCACACCTATATAAACACAATATCAATATCAATACCTGCATCATTGATGGCATGCTACTGATAAAATATTGTGCAGGTGAGATTCAACTAACCAAAGAAGAGAGAGAGGCATTTTGTGGTGGGATTCATCTCAGCTGTTAGGATGAGGTGCATGGTGCCCAGTTTCTTCCCCACAGATTAGGCAGCGAACACAGGGCAGGGCGTGCTGCACTTGGGGTGTTTGGGTTGTTGCAGGCCCCTTGGCCTGTCTGCAGGGAGGAGAGTGTCCAACTGACAAACTGCTCAGTGGATGCAGGAGCTATGGCCATGTTCTAAGGAAACCCACCTCTATTTGCACAGGTTTATTCACAGATGTTTTTAAATGTAGTTCTTTTATGCAGGTGAGGCTACGAACACCTGAATTTGGTCTCTCCTAAAGCAGTTTCACAAGGAGCTGGTGCTTTTTTTTTTTTTTTTTCTCAGAGTGGACAGTTTGCATAGGGAAACACCCATCTAATTTACAACCCAAACCTCTCATTGCTATACATACTCAGATGTTCAAGCAGAGAGTTCTCCATGTATAAAAAATGTTGTGATTTTAGCTCACAAGCTGAGCTTTTAAATACATATTGGAAGCAACCCTGGAAAGCTCACTTCTACCCACTGAATTTTGACAAATACTCCTGGAATGGTCTTTTCTCTGTCTTATGCTACTCTGATCACCATTGTTATGTTATTAAAAGCTAATTTTAAGTGAAATCACAAACACTTTCTAAGTACAAGAGCTCATTATCATGTGCTGGCATCAGCTGGGAGCTGCTTCTCCTCAACAGTGAGCTAAGGTGTGGCAGGCAGGCCACATCTCTNGTGCCTGGAGGTGTTGAAGAAAAGCCTGGATGGGGCACTTAGTGCCATGGTCTGGTTGGTTGGCTAGGGCTGGGTGCTAGGTTGGGCTGGATGAGCTTGGAGGTCTCTTCCAACCTGACTGATTCTATGATTCTATGATTCCCTCCCCAGGGAGTGTAGTGCAGGCTACTGGGAACCTTTTGGACTGCCATCTGGTGCCATGACCGGAGCTGTTGAGACCCTGCAGTCTCACCTGCAACATGCTTGGGTTGTAGTGTGTGTATCTATAACTTTTCCTTGTAGGATTTCTTTAATATCCCATGCAGACCTCATGGAGAGTGCCTTTTGCTGTGTGAGGAGCTCCTTGTCCCCCCTGAGAGGAGGAGCATGCATGGCAGCAGGGGCCCTACCATTGTCTCAGTGCCATGTGCCCCCGGGCAGGACAGTCCCCATTTCACAGGCAAGCACTCCGTGGTGTGACATGGTTATGTGGACTTCCCTAAGGACAGACATCAAGCAGCAGCAGGGCTCTGGCATCCCTTCACAGCTCTGCTGTTTGTAGTATGTATTATCAGCACTGTGATAATGCTTGAAAATGGCTGCTTCTTTTTGAATAAAAGCAAAGTCGCTGCTCCTATCTCAAGGATAAAAGCCTGGCTGGCTGGAAATCAGGGTGCTGAAAACAGGCAGAGCAGCTGAGCTGAGCACGGTGCTGTGTCCCTGGAGAGCAGTGCTTTGATTCCCTAGAGCAGAGGCTGCTGCTTTGGCAGCAAGTGAGATGGACCTCCCTTTTCCCTTGCCATTGCAAGCAGTGGTGGAAAACCTGACCTGCTCTCTGCCGTGGGACTGCCTAGGCTAGCCAAATGCTGGTTCTGGCCAGTGGTGCTGGTATCCAACCATATGTCTTGTTTTCACACCCTTACTAGTGATTTGTCAGCTCTGCCTCCTCTGCTGGTCCAGCACCCCAAGTCTTCTTCATTCACCTGCATTTATTTGGCTTTACTGAAACTTGCGATCCTATTGTCTGCATATTACCTGTGATAGAGCAGCAGAAAGCTCCAGGAGGTTTTTCAGGAGGTCTTTAGAAGGTTTTTAGAATGAGGGCAGTAGAGGGATGATGTTGTAGGACAGCCCAGGAGGAAAAGTGTCTGAGAGAACTCATGTCTGTGACACGAGAGAAGAGGGAAACACAGCAAATGCACTCTGGTTTTGTAGTGAAAAGGGACAGTGTGAAACAGTAATAATTTTGTTCTGTTGCCACCATGTGAATTTTGCAAAANGGAAGGCTACTCTAAGGTCTCCTAGAAGCCTTCTCTTCTCCAGGCTGCAGAGCCCCAACTCTCTCATCCTGTCCTCATAACAGATCTATGCCTCTGAAAGATATTCAGTGTTCTTCAAGATACCCTTTCAGTGAGCTCCCTCCCCAGGACCGTGTCCTCACTGGAAGATGAAAACATGTGCATGCACATCCCCCCCCCAGCACACACCAAAAATCCTTCCTTTTAACAAATTCACAGAGCTTCATAAAAACCTATGGGAATATTTGATTTTGCATGCAAATATTTACCAAGTAAAAATGGATACTTTTCCACAGCTCCTAGTCCTAGGCTGCTTCTGTGGAGAAACTGCCAACTGTACATGCATGCTGGTTTGGCTCTGGGACAGCACATTCCCTAGAGAGTAGAACGAAACGAGAAACTCCTTTTGCTGGCGAGCCCCTTTCCGTGGAGCAGGTGAAAGCATGCTGAACTCATCCTTGCCTCCTAGCCTGTCTGGTTTCTAAATGTCATTTGAAAGTCTTAACCCTTCCTCCCTCCTCCTCCCATCCCCAGTTTTATCCCTCTTTCAGGAGGCAGCCATCAGCAGCAAAGCCACAATACGGGTCTTGGCTGGCTGCATGCATTCAGCAGCTGCTCTGTTCCAAGTTCTGGGCAAGCCACAGCTATCCAGATTCCCACTTGTCCTATGTCTTCTGCCTCAGTTGCAGTACAGCATCTTGAGCTAGAAGGACCACTAATTGACCAGCTTGGAGAGGCTGCCAGCACTGCAGTACAGTCAGCCTGCTGTCACCAGTTGTCTGTGGCTTTCCCCCCTTCGCTACACTTCCAGCCCTTTCTGATCCAAAGCTTGTGACATCTTCCAAGTCCTCCTTGCATTCAAGACTCTAATTCAGCATGTGGTATGCTGTGCTTTTCCAGCAGCCTGCTTTCCATCATTATCTCTCCACCCAAGTGAATGTTCAGGACGAGTATGTTCTTACTTCAATTATTGCAGAGAACTCAAATGTAAGCAATAAATGCTAAAGCCAGACTTCTCTAACACAAAACACCAAGCAGAATCTTTGTGTTCTCATCTAATTATTCTGAAAGAGTTGGGAGCCTCAAAATAATAATAAAACTCTCTGGTTTAGAATTTGGAGCGGTGTTTTCTTACAGGATAAGGTAAGAATGTGATTTAAGTTTGCTTCAGCCCATTTCTTCGTCGTGTTGTGCTGACATGATTGTCCAAAGAAATTGTGCTTTTGGAAGGAAAAGGTTAAAGTTTGCTACTGATATTCATCAGGAGATGGATATTTAATCTTTAATCTCTTGTTCTAGGCCCCTACTTCGGATCAACTCATTATCCCGAATAAACGATGTGTCATTCCCATTATTTATGTTTCACTGCAGCCAAAGTATCTGGACCTCGTTTTGGTAAGCACCATTCATTTCGACCCATTCAGTATTAATCTCCCTTCTAACATCTTTCCTGTCCTGTGTGCTGTCCCCTATTTGCTTTTATGTTTTCCGCAGAGTGTTTATAAAAGGATAATCTTTTACAAAGCAGACAGAATTTTTGTGTATAAACTGCTCTGTTTGAATGCCTCATTGATATACCATCTAAACTGAAGTGTTCAGCAAGATTAGTGCATCCACTGAGCCACTGAACTGGGTAAAAATATGGGAACTGCTCCTTTCTTTATAGCGAGAGAGGGTAGCTAATGATGCCATCTTCTTTTAAATAGGATACTTTTAGCAGATGGACTCGGAGAATATGAATACATTCCACAAATAATAAACAATCAACAAAGGAGTTGGTTTGCTGTGACAAATTAAAGGAGAAGAAGGCACAAAATATATAGATTATGTAAAGACCCCCTGAGCCAGCTTCCATCTCAGCGAAATTGGTATAAATGCAGACTAATCATAGAATCATAGAATGGTAAGGTTGGAAGGGACCTCAAAGATCATCTAGTTCCAACCTCCCNACACAGGACTGCAGGTGGGGTCTAAGGCAGTCAAAATGATGTGAATTAGCAGTTTTTTACATCAGTGCTGCTCACATCAGGATCTGGTCTCTTTTGTGTCTTAATTGCCAACGACTTCAGCCCAGGATAGGGACTCGCGATGCCTTGAAATGCCAGTGTTGTATTTTCTCTTTCTCCTGCTGATATAAATTTCCACTGAGAGTGTTTTGAGCAGGATCTCCTCCTTTTTAAGTGAAATAAATAAATAGAGACTGCCTGGCACAGATACTGTACACTTATGTCGGCTGTCTCCATTGCAATGTGAATCTGGTGACATCGGGTGCCACTGACACACCCTCCGAGATGCTGACACTTTATGTTTAGAAGAATGCAGTATGCAAGGGATTCTGTGCCCATATTCCCACACTCAGACGGGAAAAATCCCAAGCAGACATGTGGCAGTATCATTTGAATGGCATAGATACTTAAATACATTTGTCACTTTGTACACTTGCCAGCTCTTCTTTGAAGATATAAACCACCAAAACACTCCAAAATTTATCCATCACGACTCCGTCAACACGCAGCACTGTTTAGCATGTTATTTTGGTTAAATTGCACTATTGTTGTCCATCTATTATGACATAAATTAGGAATGGTGCCCTTGCATTAAAATGAAATGAAAACTGTAAGGAGTGGGGGAAAAGAAAACATTGTGAGAATCGTGCCATTCGCTTAGCGGCAAAGGAATGTGGGGAGAAATATTAGAGAGGCAGGGAGCCCAGAAGGTGGCAGGTGCCCCTGTTTCTGGCTTTAAAAGGGATCACCCAAATGTTTGTGGGAGGCTGCATGCTGGGCATGGTTCAGCACCACCTTGGAGGGCTGTGCGTAGAGAAGAATGACACCCCTCTGGGTGGCTCTCCTTGTCATTTTTAATTCACCTCCCCCACTGATATGACCCAGAGCTGACTTCTAGTAAGAAAACACTGTCCATGGCTATTTCTGGAGTCTGTCAACACCACTGCAAGGTTAGTGAGATCAGTTTGTGGGTTGGGGACAGGGGGTAACCCAGCTTACACACCCAGCTACAGGAGTTGTCATTGCTCTTTGGAGATAGTCCACATAATTTAAGGTACAGAAGTGGTCTCAAGGCAGTAATTGCCTGTTCAGTCCTAAGAAGACTGATAATAAGAAAATGAGTCTTTCACTTTCTGGTTGCCACACATTTGATGATGTAAACCAGAAGACATTTACTGACAGGCCCCTGACAATTTCTGATATTTTTACCAGTGTAGATATGATCTGTAAAGTAAATAAATAGAGAAGTTTTCCTTCCCAAAGCGGTCAGAAGTGACCTTCCTCACTTTAGCAAAAGAGCAGTACTTGTAAGTGTCACTTGTTGTCTAGCAATTCTGTATGATGAACTGCTAGGTTCCTGGAAATCCCACAGGGAAGAACCCTTCTGTAGACATCAAAACCATTGCACAAGTGGTACACAGGCAACCTGTGCCAAGGCAGGGTGTCCATGGCTCTGGAACGTGTCAGACCCACTGCACGTGTGCAGGTCAACTGCATGTTCTGTTGAATTAACTCAGATCCAGGATGTGGTAGCCCTGTCACTTCTGGAGTCATCATGTTGGTGGGTCTCATTCAGACAGATTTTTCTCAAGCACCAAATTCAAGTCATTGAAGACCTAATGGAACGTGTTTGTAAACAATCCTAGGTGCAGCAGTGTGGGGACAAATTTATGGGTGATTTCTTTGCACTTAATTAACCTACTCATACAATTTACTCTCCGCACGGCAGTTACTCTTTGCCTGACTTCCCAAGCCACCAGGTATTTGGTACACAAATCTGTAGCACTCAGTCTGTAGTAGGACAAGAAAAGACAAAGGAAAGATGAGAGAGAACCAGAGACATACTGAGAAAAGTTCAGATGGATTGCAGTAGACCTATTTTCATAGAAGTAGTAAAGCAAAGAATCAATGAAGAATGAATAAAACTGCTGGGCTCTGATGCACAGATTGTCCATGCAGATTAACATACACAGGAGAATCAGAACAGGTTGGTAATGTATGTGCCAATACTTCTTTAGGAAGAAGTTCTTTCCAGTGAGGGTGGTGAGACACTGGCACAGGTTGCCCAGGGAGGTTGTGGCTGCTCCCTCCCTGGAGGTGTTCAAGGCCAGGTTGGAGGAGGCCTTTTCTAGTGGGAGATGCCCCTACCTATGGCACTGGATGATCTTTGAGGTCCCTTCCAACCTTACCATTCTATGATTCTATGATTCTAAGACCAAGTAAACATACACTGAAGAGCAAAGGTGGTATGATGCAGTGTGCTTCTTTTGCAGCAATTTGCCTCCAGGACATGGAAGCGATTCTTGTTGGAATAGTCTTTCTTGTAAGGAATGGATCATGTCCAGCACTAAGATGCTCTGGTTATATACCTGTATCCCTGCAGCTCTCTCATTGCTGATTAAAGATCTCTGCAATGTAAGGCAGGAGAATGAACGACTGATGTGGGTGGGTTAAGCCCATTATTTTGCACAGAATCCTACTTGTGACTACACAAGGATGTGGGATGTCCATATGCAGGCTGCATGCCACCCTCCTTTTTGTAATGTGTGATTGTGAATAGCAGGGGACAGACCTGGCTGCCACTAATGGAGATTACTGAAAATGCTCCTTGTTCCTAACCTGGGAATACCCTCACACAGATGCTAAGCAACGCCTTGATTTGATCCTGACCTGTACTGGCATCCCTCATGCTACTGCTCTAAGTTCTACTGATGCTCATGCTGAGGGAGTTTCTACATCACTCTTGCCACACATCTAGTCCTAAACACGTGAAGGCACAGGCAACATGTGGCAGAAAGGGGAGGAGGAGAGAATGTTGGAGTGACAGTGGATCTTTAAAGAGCCAGGCTCTGCTCTGAGCTGTGAGATCTGTCAGCAGATAGTGTATTTTCTGGAGCTTACTGTAGACACTGAAGCAGTATATCTTGTTGGTATAAGGGCACAGAGATCTAAGCACTAAGACGATTAATACCATGTCTCAACAAAAGGAATTTCCTGCATTTATATTGCTCAGAAATAGCTTTCCATAAATTTAATGTGAGTGCTTGGCAAACAAAACAGCCATCAAATGCCAATAAAAATATGTTTGTGATACCTGCAATATACACCTAAAGAAACAGAGGACATTAATATTCCAGAAGGACTTGTCAGGTACCCATAAAAATTGGATGTTACAGAGACTCTGTCAAGGTTGAGAGGTTCAAATCTTAATCTGACGTAAAACTTAAATTGTATTTTTTTTCCCTTGTTGTGAAAAAACAGGATTTCAAACTAGCAGCATGATTGAGGTGAGTGTTGACTGACCAGGTAGCTCCAGCACCTCTGTGATTCATTTAGTCTGTCAATCACATGTGAGAATGCTTTCCCTGGGGATCAGCCTGGGCTTTTGGCAGTCAAGGGCAGAGTCCCTCTGGCTGCCAAAACCTGGGGAGGCCTGAGAGACAGAGAAGAAGAGGGGTGAAAGGTGGTGCTGTAAATTGTATTCCTCACAGGACGCCCTTTGTAGCTCCCCAGGCAGTATGACTCCATTTGAGGGTCCAGGGGCTAACAAATGCAACTTCTTTTGGGGATCAGCAGAGCAGAGAGGCTGCACTAGCTTCTACAACAGGATTGCATTCTTCTCTTATCCCCTTTTCTCTGCTCCCTCCATCCCTCCTCTATAAATGAAAAGAAATTAAGCTCTTCCGGGGGTGCTGCCTGGGATAACCATCCCTGACCACTTCACTTTAAAAGAATAATTGGGAATGTTTCCTACAGGTCCTGTCTGAGCACACAGAAATCCCAGAGTGACAGACACAGCTTAAATCCCTAGACTGACAGACAGATAAAGATGGTCTGTCCCAAAATCTGCCTATCCCTTGTATTGCAATGTCAAAATGAAGCAGAAACCTTTCACACATCATCACTTCTGTTAGCTTAAGTCCAGATCCTTGCACCCTTACTCATGGTTAGTAAGGTTTTACTGCACAAGAAGTGTGCTTTCAGGCTAGCTCGTGGAACAAGAATCAATTTAAACCTGCACCTGGAGTTCAAGTATCAAAACTGCAACAATTCCTTAGCCACATTTAAAGCAGCACTTTATTATATTTTTAATTAATTTAGGAATCAAATCCAGTAGTAGAAAATTGTACTTTTTACCTGGCTGTCCCTTCCTATGGCTGTTGGTATCCAAGGGCTTAGCTAAGAAAAATATGAATGTGCTAACAGCTTTTTATTGCTCTCCCTAAAGAATGCAGTTTAGGCTGGAAGGCAAATCCAGAACACAGTTGTAATTGTGCTGCCTTATGTATGTAGCCCAGGCCAATCATTTTGCACCCACCATTTCACTTCATGGTGTCATTTCACTTATGGGGACATTTCTGCACATTTGAATACATCCCCACACAAAGTATTTTGCCAAGTGAGGTTTTTTGGACCTCATTTGGAAAGCCCCCAAAGATCTGGCTTTCGGGTCTCTTCTGAGTTCAGAAAAAACCTTCTGATGAAAGCTGTATCAGTTAACACCAAATTGGGTTGATGGGGGGTCCTTGTCTTCTCAGCTAACGGTATGAAACCAGATAAAGGGGTTGATTTGACAGCTGAATAGATTTCCAAAGAGGGCATTTTCTCCCATGACCAAATAATATGACAGAGATATGCAAGGGTATGTGTGTGCTTTTCAACAGTAGGCAGAGTCCAAGAGCTTACTTATCTCTAAACAGCTTCTCTGGTGTCTAAAATACAGAATGCAGAGGTTTTGAACAATCAGGGAGCAGATGCATTTTGGTTTTTTCTGCTTTGAGTGACCAGCCACACCAGGAGAATGTGGGGTCACATTTTCAGTAGTGCTGTGTGTTGTCATTAGGAGCCCTAACACTGAAGCTTTCANTAACCACTTTCCTTCTAACTCCCCTGGCCAATCCTCCAAACTCACCTTGCATGTAAGGTATAGAGGTGGGGAGAAGGTGGAAGAGTGGTTGGAAGCCCCTCCTGGTGTCTCTGATTTCTGGGAGGGGTGTTGTGTTTCTGTATTACCTTTAACTTGTATATTTCTGTAAATATTCCTGTATGTAGTGTATATCTCTGCTTGTACATTGTGCTAAGCTGTAAATAGAGCTTCAGTTCTTAACTTCCAGCCAGCTGAGCCTAGTCTGAGGGATTTTACAAAGTGTGGGGGGGTGGGGAACTCCCAAACCATCACAATAGTCCCTCCCCAGCCTTCCTGTAGCCCCCTTCAGATACTGGAAGGCTACTCTAAGGTCTCCTGGAAGCCTTCTCTTCTCCAGGCTGAAGAGCCCCAACTCTCCCAGCCTGTCCTCACAGGAGAGCTGTCATCTCCACCAAAGCATGAGCCTTCACAGCTTAACAGTGCAGTGCTCACAGTGCTCCCGCGCGACGTTCCGCTGACCACCCCACGCTGAGTTTATCTCACAGTCACTGAAATACCTTGATGAACTATTGTTCTTCTGGGATTGATGTCGCCTTTATGGAAGAGTGTCTGAAAAAAGAAATTGGATGATGAATCTATTAGGGACAAATTTGGGCTTCTTTGTGCCAGCTGATGTGGAGAAAAGTCTCCATTTCTTCCAGATGGGAAGTTTGCTTTCAGAGGACCTGATGATTATACTATTTATTTACTAGTTCAGTTTTTATGGCAATGCTGTCATTCTCTCACTCTTTTGTTTTTCTTCTTCAGCAGCTGTAAATATGGAAGAATTCCTGGACTATGTTTCTGTGATGATCTCTTTTTTAATTCTGCTTTTGCTTCCCTTTTTTCCCCTATGTCCTTTTTGTCAGATAAGTTTTGGCATGTTGTACAGCTCCTAACCAGCAGTGGTGGCTTGAGATTTGGGTGTAGAGGCTGTGAACATACTGAGACTGAATTTCTTGAGTACCACAGTCTTTTTTCATGGAATTATGTATGCTGTTATTCACTGAGGGATAGTGAGGTGGAAGGCAGTTGATTAATAATGGGATACATTTAGCTTTAAATTTACACTGGTAGCAACTGATAGCTGTTTGCATGTGAAGGTTGTTGCAGAGCTGTGTAAAACAACCTTGACGTTTCTGTGCAGTTTCTTGTGAAAAGCAGCACTGCCACGGTGTTCAGTATCACTGCTTTCATTTCCCTCACACAATTTCAACAGAGAGATGGACATTTTTTTGATCCAGCTTTTGGTAGTTAATGAGAGTTCTGCCATCAGTTTGAATGGCTCTGGATCATGCCCAAGTAGNCTGTAACATTAATGATACAAATGAAATTAGCCAGAGAGCTGCATATAAGCTGCACCTGTGCACAGATGAGTTCAAGACAGTGATGGAAACAAACCAGCTGCACAGATTTGCCTTTCTTTCAATCTTTGCTTCTCTTTCTTTTTACCAGGTTCTTTCTGAAGTCAAAATCATGTTATGTGATACTAGGAAATCTGCTCAAGTCCTTGCAAAGAAAAGCTGTATTCCAATGTCTGTTTTGTGCTTGAAATCATAGAATCATAGAATGGTTTAGGTTGGAAGGGACCTCAAAGATCATCTAGTTCCAACCCCCTGCCATAGGCAGGGACACCTCCCACTAGAACAGGTCGCTCAAAATCACTTCTTACTCTAGATATAATCCTATCTCAATCACTCTCTCTGGCAAGAACTTCCTCCTAACATCCAGCCTAGACCTCCCCTGGCACAACTTGAGACTCTGTCCCCTCGTTCTGTTGCTGGTTGCCTGGGAGAAGAGACCAACCTTCCCTGCAGGTAGTTGTAGACAGCAATGAGGTCTGCCCGGAGCCTCCTCTTCTGCAGGCTGCACACCCTCAGCTCTCTCTTCCAAGAGCCAGGGACTAATCTCTAGAGTCATGGACAGTGTGTGTTACAAAAAGTTACACTGCTTCTATCTGTATTCTGGGTAACAGTCTCAGTGGTTTTTAGTCTGGCTGTGGTGTTAATTTCTAAACATGTTAGTAGTTGCTGGAAATTAATTTTCTAGTGGCTTACTCAGTTATCAAATTTCTGAAGAGCCCAAGAGCCAAACATAATTGTCCTTTCTCATAGAGATAATACTCAGCAGCAGCAAAACTGCTTTGTCCACAGACAAAAAGAGAGGAAGATAGAACAAAACAGTGTAACTTTCTGGTTTGTGAGTGGAACTGTATCTTCTTTAAAACGATGTTTTAGTTTGAAGGTGAAGGCAGTGTTTTAACACAGCTCGGGTGATCTTTCCATGTGTTTTTACACTGTGCCTTTACAGGGCTCCACTGTGACACCTCACTCTCCTAGCCTCAATTCTTCCCCCCTCCCCACACAATTTTTAGACAGTACCTAATTTCTTCTGCTAGAATGAACCAGGAGCTTTTCTGTACACCATAAATTTTTGCAGCATCCCTGTGCCTTTTGCATAAATGAACTACTTAACATAGATTGCCACCACTGACATTGTGCAAATTATTAAACTACTACGAGGCTGAAATAATTGGCATTATTGTGCTCAACTATATTACCAAATAAAATACAAAAGAGCTGAAACAATCTGGAATAATGGAAGTAGGTAAGCAACACCCAGCATTAACTAGGTGACAAGTGGCAGCAGGTTTTTTCTGTCTCAGTGGTGGCTGTATGATTTTCAGCAAGTGTGCAGCATGCNGCTCCAGAACTGTACACAGATGAAACTCATGTGACACTGTCCAGTATCCAGAGAGGAACTGGGGGCTTGTCCCTGTAGGCATAGCCCTGTTCCATGATGAATTTTACTTTCATTGTGACATTTTGAAGGTACTACATGGTAATGACACATTGCTCCAGTAATTTTTGTACAATGTCTGTATGAGCTCTCCCCATCTGTCATGACAGCATTAGTCTTGGCATCTCCTGATGAAAGATTCAAAATTAAAAGGGAGAACAAAATTTCTGATGGGCTCCAAATACCCATATCTTACAAGCATGAATTAAATATTGCTCTCATCTTGCACCCTTCCAGCCGTATTACATGGATAAACCCCCACAAAACTATTTAAAATCACCAATCCTGTTAAAAGCTGAAATGTATATAAAGTGAAATAGAATTCAGCTGTTTAAACTAACCTGTTGATAGGTTGTCAGCTGTCATTTGATTTGCACTTCTTTTGAATCAGTAAAAAGTAAACCATAAGCACAACGATTTACAGTAATATAAAAGCTATTACAGAGGACCTTCATCATAAGCTTCTTTGTCACAAAGCTACTGTATCTTACTTTCAATCACTAAACACTGTTTAAAACATTTCCTAATACAAGCCTGCCTCATGCACCATACAAATTTCTTTGCTTCAAAGCCTAGCTATAGGGACATGTCTTTGAGTTTTTAGAGACAAATTGGAAGTTTCTTCTTGTCTATACACACCAGGCTCTCTCTCTCACACACACACACACACACACTGAGCTCTGGCTTGCCCACAGCCATTAAAGTGCCTTAATGCCTCCTTCTGTATTTTAAATAACCCTTGGGCAAACAACATCTAGTTACTCAAATACGCCAATTTGTTTGCTCCTATGAAAAGTGTAATGGACTTTATATTGATCTCAGTTCCATATCTCCTTTTAAATATTGTTTCTCCTTCTCCTAGATATGCTGCTTTTTGGAGTTAATAATGCCATGAGGAACTAGCTGCAGTTGCTGGATACTAATGCTGCTTTCTTTGCTGTTGCCTCACACATGGTATGTGAATAGTGTCCCTGACTCTTGTCTATGCTGTCTGATCATGGTGGTGTCGTAGTTGCTTTGCTCACATTGTAGCTCAGCACTTCTGTGACCTCTCCCCACAGCATCCCCAGAGCACACATAACCACTCATGCTACCACCTCTGCTGCTCCCAGTGGGGAAAAAGTCTGTCCTTCCCCAGCAATTTTCTCCTTGAATAGAGGAGTTCCTCTAATGTCGTCTGAGAACCAGAAGTATTGTGTGCTTGGTCCTTTCCACAGGTAGGCTAATCACTGGCATTCAAGGGCAGTAAAGGTTCAAAAGGGGGCAATGAGACATCAGAGATGTTAGATACAAGCAGAGGAGGCAAAAGCAGTACTGGGTGCATTCCTGGGCTTAGACATAACTCTGAATTCCCAAAGAGATTCTTGCCTCTGGAGCATGACACAGCTTTCAGCTGTCTGTTCAGAGCTACAGGCTAGATTTGAGGCCAGAGTGGTTAAGGGTGGACAGCAGAGATGTGCCTGGCAGAAAAAGGCAGCTGCATGACCATGGGACTACATTTTCCCTTATGTTCATCTGAAAACTGGAGCAGTGTACACTTTTAGCAAAAAAGACAGTCCAGAACCTAAAACTGAGGGTAAGAAAATTGCTAGCCCTCACTTCTGTCCTCTGTATTTCTGCAGACATTCTTCCAAGGACACTCTTTGCTTTTCAGCTGCCTTCAAGGCTGGGCTATGTTCCTTGGTTTTCTAGGTCATGGCTTACAGCGGGCCTTTAGGTGTCTGACTTAAATGGCCTCGGCTTGACTTCAGACAGCAACAGGAATGAGGGAGGTCTTCTCAGCACTCTTACAAGGCTGTGCTCAATGTGTGCTGGTCCCTGCAAAAAGGCCTAGCCCACATATAGATAAATTTTCTTTTCACCTCCCAGTGGGGCCAAGAAGTGCCTGATGAGCTGCTTACTGTGAGCTAGATGAGATCAATGCCACTTGCTTATACCTGGGATCACAGGAAATGGTTCTAATTTGAGAACAGTTAAGTGTGAGCAAGTGGTTTAGACTAGATGTGCTCCTGAGAGCCCCTGCAACTTGATTCACCCAACGATCCTATGATCCTATTTATGTTTGATAGTACCATGGATCAATACAAGTTCGGCACATTCAAACTATCCAGATCCTTTGGGATGCATTTACAGTCTGGCAATGAAAGTGTGGCTGCTGTAGGGCTAATGCAGTATCTTGCTTTAAGGTCACAATGGTTGTCTCTTGGCTTCCAAAGTTAGCAGTGATTAATTGATCATTCACTGCTGGAGGGCAGTGTGATTTCTGTGGCAGGAACTTGTGTGCCCATAGGCACTAAGACATGAAGGGCCGCTAGACCTCTAGAAATTTAGCTGTGTGCTTAGTGCATGAAGCAGTGTCAGTGCTCTTGTATGACAGCATACTTCAGAGTTGTTTTTGTAGCATTAAGTGGAATTGGGATGTGGCAGTACCTAAAAATACGTCGACAAGCTGACACTGAGGAGCACCTCACCATCTTGCCCGTGAAGCGGGGACTTTGCTTCCTCTCGCTTTGGCTTTCCTCAAAGCCTCCTGCTTCTCTTCTTGTCAGTCCTCACAAGTCAGAGGCTGTCATGTCACAAAACTGATATAGCTGGGTAGGCTACTTCAGGGTTTCGGCAGATCCTGCATTTGGAGTAGTTTGAAAAGTGTCTAGTGGCTTTGTCACATGGTTCCTCTGTAGTGTGAGACCAGCCGGCAGAGAGCTGTGAGCTCACATGTTTAGATGGCTTAGTTTGTGCACTCAGATAAAGTGAATATCTGCTTGGCAGTGTTTTACAGCAACTGAACATTCCTGACGCTGCCTCTTTTCATCCTTCTGCTCCCTCTTCCTTAACAGCAGTATCAGCAGCTGTAACAACACATGGAGGACACTTGGCAGCTGCAAGACACAGATGCTGAGCTCTGTAATAAACTTCTCCTATAGAAGAATCTGAGTGCTTTTGCTGGCTGCTTAAAAGTCCTTATTGCTCTCTGACTCACTAGCTCAACAAGCAGTTACAGTGTGCTGATGGCTGTTGGTAATCACTCTTGGGGTTATAAGGACCAATCTAATTGACCTTCTTAGTCCTTTCAGATGCTGCCACAGCCTAGCTTTAATAATTTGTAAGTGAATTGCATGCTTTTGTGGCAGATATTTAAAAATAAAGTATTGTGAAATCTTTTAGTGGGCCATTGTTTTTTATATCTAGAGATAGGCAATAGGCCTGGTTTTGATCACAAGTCACAATAGTGCAAACCAGAAATAACTTTGCTGTTGTTAAAGGGGTATAAGCTATTACAAAACAAATGGGAGTGAGGTTGGGGTGAAGGGAAAGCTTTAAATGAAGTCTTCATTGCCTGGTAAGGAAATGGCATATCATTAATATCACAGAGCCTGGTGTTTGTTGGTATTGGCTTGTGATAAGGATGTGGATAAAGGCTTGTGGCAGCAGGCTAACGTTAGGATGGTAGGAAGGTTCATTTCAGAAAAGCTTTTAGAAGTGTGTTTTAAGGAGGCATTTCAATTTTCAGAGAACGGCCAACTTGGAAGGTTGTCCTGGAGTCTAAAGAGCACTGGGAAAGAAACCAGAAACAGACACTTGTGGAGATAAAGGCAGAAACCGTGCAGAGAGTCTGGTACATGGCCAAGAAAGGAAGGATGCTAGAAAGAGATGGTTGGAGATGCAAGGAGGAGAGAAGCTCTAAACATAAGGACCCATAGCTGAACCTTTGTGTGTAACACGAGGGGAGGTGCTGATGGAAAATAGTTGAAGACTGGCACGGTCAGTGATGAGGGAAATTGCATTTCTGGGCAAAAGTTTCTTCTGTATCTACCTAAGGAAAACTAAGATCATAACAATAGCGAAGTTGTGGCACCAGTGGGAGTGGGAAGTAAAGCACAGGCACAAGGAGTGGTGTAGGGTGATGTGGACAGGACAGACTTCGTGTTCGTGAAACAGCACTAAAGGGGCCCAACCTCAAATGCATGGAATCAGAAAGTGCTGAGATAACATAATGGTGGGGCAGGCCCTTACACTTCTTCTTGCAAAACAGTGTGGCTGGGTGGCTCTCTGAAGTACCTTTAGACATGCACATGTAAGACATGCAGCGTAGCAAGCAAACAGGAGTAACTGGTGGTGTGCGTGCAGTGACTAACTGCAGCCTCGTTGGAGTGCCAGAGATAAATGGGTGGATAGCTTATATGACTAGAGTGCTGCCTTGCCCCTGAAGGAAGGGCAGACTGTCATGGCCTTTCATGTGAAAAAGCAGCAGGGATGCATGGAGATGTGCCTGGGCATGGGTGATAAACCAGATGAGACAGGATTAGCAGTCAAATCAACATGGGCAAGATCATGATGGGTGCCTGCTACAGACTGTGTGATCAGGAAGACGTATGTGGGGCAAACTTTGGACAACTGTAAGAAACCTGATGTTTGCAGGTTCTGGTCCTCATGGGAGACTTGACCACCCTGATATCTGCTGGAAGAAGAGTACAGCAGGGTACAAGCGATTCAGGAGGTTTCTGAAATGCAATGATGACAACTTCCTGGCACGGGTGATTGAGGAGCTCGACAAGGGGAGGCACTCAACTGGACCTCAGATTTAAAGCAAGGAAGAACTGTCACATAGGTGAAGGTCAGAGCAGACTTGGCTGTAGTGACTGTAAGATGGTAGCATTTAGAATGCTGAGGGAAGGGACTAACAGAAAAAAGCATAATTAAATCCCAAGGCTTCAGGAAAGCGAGTTCAGCCTGTTCAGGGACATGCTTCAATACACCAGAGACATAAAGATATTGGAACAAGTCCAACAAACAGTCAAGAAGATGATAAAGGGGCTGGAGTGTCTACCATATAGAGGAGAGACTGAGAAAACTGGGCATTTTCATCCCAGAGAAGAGGGATTGTATCAATGTGTGTAATTAACTGATGAAGAGAAGTAGAGAAGATGAAGACATGATTCTCAGTGGTCCCCGAGGACGGGGGAAACAGCAATGGGCACACTCCAAAATGCAAGAAATTCCATTCAAACAGAAGAAAACATCATGTTTACTGTGAGGGCTGTGAAATGCTGCCACAGGGTGCTTAGTAAGGCATTGAAGTGTCTGTCTGTGGACATATTCAAAACTCACTGAACACAGTTCTCTGCAATGTGCTCTTGCTGACCATGCTTTGAGCATGGGCTTGGAATGTGTTCTCACCTCAACAATTCTGTGATGCTTTGAACATACTGGATACTAACATGCAGCTCAGGCTAGTGGCAGCTGATGGGAAATAGTTCCCAAAAGACATATCTTCATGTAAGGTGCACTTCCCTAGCAGGGAACTAAGTGGACAAGGGCACCAGTACAGAGTAGGTGGATGCTTCATCTCAGCCAGCACTAGTGTCACCTTGGCAAGAAGCTACCACCTAATCTATGCCTGAGGAGAAGACTCCTGTTTCCACTTCAGTTAGTCCTGTCTCCTTCATAAGACTGACATTCACACAAGCATTTTTTTTAACTGGAAAAAGGACAGTCCTATTTCTAGTTTGCACAGGAGATGTTTTCCTGTGACCTTTTTGTGTCCTTGTATTTCAGCATTTAAAGACAAACAGCTGTCCCAAGCTTCAGCTGGAGGAGGAAAAGGAAGACACCATCAGGCATGAATGTTACTAAGTCACTTTTCCTCTCATTGTCTGGTCTATCTAGAATAATTTTTAGCTTTAGAAACAATCATGTCTCTGATCCCCTTACAATTGATAGTTTTAACTAGTATTAGACATTAGCATTTTCAAATTCCTTCCTAAAGTATGAGCCTTGTTTCTTTTGATGTACGTTGGAAACTCATCTGCTGCTTTGATGGATGCTTGTTAAGTGTTTTGGAAAGCAGCTCTCAATACTATTATTTTATGTACCAGTTGGTGTCCTGTAATTTTATGATATTCAAGTATTCTATATCTAAATATACTACATCTAAAATGAATATATTAAAAAAAAACAACTAGTGTTCCTCCAAGCAAACCACATATCAGGAACACGAAAATGCTAACCTTCAAATAATAGGATTTAAATACCTGTTTCAGCAGTGTTTTCCTGCTGCTTTGCTTGCTTGAAAACATGTGAAGTATTTATTTTCAATTCTTATTATCTCATTATTGCAGGTTTCCTTTACAACATGGCTACTTTTAAGTGTTAGAAAAAGCCAAGTGATTTTTATCTGGGTTTTAGATTTTCCAGTAGTGATCCGTCACATACATAGTGCCAGTCAGAAGTGATGTAACACACTGGCTTTGTTTTTTCTTTCACCACATTGACAGTCCAGCAGGAAAAATGTATTGTGACAATTGTCTCTGAGATGTGAAGATAAATGTGAAGAGGAGCCAAGGACTATTGTAACAGAACTATTGTGTTAGGAAGCTGAAGGTGACCGTTGGGAACTTCTTATTCCCACTTACGTAATGAGTGACAGCTTTCCAATACAAGAAACCTCAATCTTTTACCAAGTAGGCTCCAATTTGGTAAACACAGCCTGAGACACATTTTTCTCCATGTGAATAACACCACTGAGGTACCAATGTGATCCACCAGGGGTAAGATGGTCACCAGAACAGGATCAAAGCCTACAAGGGAGGGAAATTTGAAAGTCCAGAGGATTTGCCCATCAAAATCCAATACTGTGTGGAGTTCTAGAGCCCCCAGCTCAGGAAGGAAGTGGGACTGTTGGAGATGGTCCAGAGGAGGGCCATGAAGATGATCAGAGGGCTGCAGCAGCTCTGCTATGAGGACAGGCTGAGAGAGTTGGGGCTCTGCAGCCTGGAGAAGAGAAGGCTTCCAGGAAACCTTAAAGTAGCCTTCCAGTATCTGAAGGGGGCTACAGAAAGGCTGGGGAGGGACTATTGACAAGATCTTGCAATGACAGGACAAGGGGCAATGGGTTTAAACTGGCAGAGGGGAGATTGAAACTGGATGTTAGGAGGAAGTTGTTTGCAGTGAGGGTGGTGAGACACTGGCACAGGTTGCCCAGGGAGGTTGTGGCTGCTCCCTCCCTGGAGGTGTTCAAGGCCAGGCTGGATGAGGCCTTGAGTGCCCTGTACTAGTGGGAGGCGTCCCTGCCTATGGCAGGGGGTTGGAACTGGATGATCTTTGAGGTCCCTTCCATTCTATGATTCTGTGATTCTATGATACCTACCTTTGACTGTTAGTGTAATTCATGCTTAGGGCACTCCTCTGATATTATTGTTCTTTCCCCTGCTTAAGGCTAGTCCTGTGGTGCTTGTCTAAACTTATGGGTCCAGGCCATGGCAGCATGCAGGATCACAGTTCCTCCTTGTTCAGGGAGTGCTGCCTCTCCAGGCCTGCTGTGCACTCAGACTCCCTCTTCATTTCTGCAGAGACATGAGCGCAGCCTGGGAGAGTACCAAGACTTGAAGGAATATTCTAGGTCCAATAGCTCAGATGCAGCCTTAGGATCTCCTGTATTGGTTATCTGTCTAGTTTGCATTTAATAAATTAAAAAGTAGTGAGTTGTATGTGTGCAGGAAAAATTAATTTAACCCTCTGTGGATTGAGCCTTTGGGGTCTCATCCTTATTGCCTGTGATCACAAAGAGAAGCAAATAAATTAAAAGGAAGGGTTAACAAATTTTCAGCCAGGAGAATAATAGGAGGATGATAGAAAATGAACAGGAGGCAGCACTAGTAATGGAAAACTACAAAGGAAGTCATGAAAGAGCCTGGTGGTATACACAGAGTGACTGGTCTATGGAAGGGGTGTTGGTGGATGAGATACAGTAATGAAGGGAAGCTGTTTGATCCCTTGTAGCTCCTGGGTCAGTAGCAGCTGCACCTGCAACACCCCTAGACTCTCTGTGTGCTGGCCAATGTGGTGACTGATTGTGCCTGCTCCTGTGCAAGCAAGGGCTGCCCTTCTCCTGCATATCGCTGCATGGATCAAACATCTGGACTCCAGAGATACATTATTACTGCTTAACAACCTTGATTCAATTGTACTACAAGATGCATATCTTTTGCACAGTCCTGCTCTGTGAAAGCCTTATAGGAAGTGTAACAGGAAGGAGGGGAGAAGATGGAAAATCAACTACTTGATCCATAGTAGCGAATGAAGAGGCTGGAGAGAGAATGAAGAGTTTGCATAGCCAAATGCCAGGGATAATTTAAATGATTCTGCATTCTGAAGGTTCTCAGTCTTACTTCTACAGAGACAAAAATCAATTAGGGCATGATTTCCAGGCCTGGAGTTTGAAAGTCTTCTCAGCCTGGAGAAGAGAAGGCTTCAAGGAGACCTTAGAGTAGCCTTCTAGTATCTGAAGGGGGCTACAGGAAGGCTGGGGAGGGACTATTTACAAAGTCTTGCAATGACAGGACAAAGGGCAATGGGTTTGAACTGGCAGAGGGGAGATTGAAACTGGATGTTAGGAAGAAGTTCTTAGCAGTGAGGGTGGTGAGGCACTTGCAGAGGTTGCCTAGGGAGGTTGTGGAGCACAGAGCGTGATTGAAGATCCCATTCTGTACTTCTGTGCTCCACAACCTCCCTGGAGGTGTTCAAGGCCAGGTTGGCTGAGGCCTTGAGTGACCTGTACTAGTGGGAGGTGTCCCTGCCTATTGCGGGAGGTTGGAACTAGATGATCTTTGAGGTCCAACCTTACCATTCTATGCTTCTATGATTCCATGTATGTGGCCAGAGCTACTCAGCTGTGCATCTGCAGCTTCTGCTGGCTTGAAACTCACTTTTCTTTCCCAACATTAGAAAGTAGAACACCATCAGTAAGGCTTTTGCAAAAAGCGAGAGTGCGAAGTGCCTTACGGGGGCCAAATTCCACACCAGATAATTCCACTGAGGCGAGGGCTTCAATCGGGCATCCTTATCTTTGCTTCCTGCCTCATGCTGCAGTGCTGTGCTCCTGAGCAGCTGCTGCTTTCCTCCTCCCTAGGCCTGGCTCATGTCACTGTGAGGATGCAACATCTCAAGGCTGCAATGTCTCCTTCTTGCTCTCTGCTTCCCTTGCAAGAGTTGTGTGGAAAGGAAGCAAACGTTGGGAAGTGGTTTTTTTTTAATTCTTACGTTGAAACTGATGTCTTCTGCTGTGATTATTTTTTTGCTATTATGGAGCAAAGTTGTATTTTTCAAACTTTCCTGTTGTTTCTGCAGCTCTGTCATCCGTTTCTATGGATGGTAATAAGGCAGCCAGAAGCTGTCAATTCCAGCCACTCACTGGCTGCCCAGTGAGCAGTGAAAAGCTGCTGAAGTCATTAGTGTCTTACACTTGAAAATAGCACAACAGTTTGAATTTTTCTGGTGCTCTTTGTTCAGGAATCCTCAGGTCTGGTAAATGAACCACTACTGCAATGTAATTAATTAGGCCTCATAACAGCTTGGTGAGTGTGTTAGGAGGACATGGAGACTGCGAGCACTGAAATTACCTGCTAAAGGCCACTGCATGAGCCAGTGGCATGGGCAGGAAGGCCATTCAGACTCCCTGAGTTCATCCCTGAATGCATTAGGTGTAGACAGCCTGCAAATCAGGTTATGGAAAAATACCCACCCTAGGCTGCTTAATGACAAAGCATCTCCCTTTCTTTTTTTCCCCAGCTAATCCAAGACATCTTTGATTTGGTGAGTATCTGCCACGGCAAGAGCCATCAGATAATAGAAGGGCTACATTCCTGCAGGATATAGCATATGCTAACTGTTCAGTGAATGGGTTTCCCTGTCCATCATGTTGAGTTTCTCAGTCAAGATCTTGCTAGTGCTTCTCTAAGGATAAGGCTTCTGCCACTATTACAGAAAGATATTCCACAAAGATGAGATCTCATCTGTCATTATTATCTCTGAGCATTGGTTATTTCTTCTGGACATTTTTCCAACATAAAATCTCTTTCAGGAAACAAAGAGAAAAATAGAGGAAGGACTTTAAAAAAAAAACCATAATGTCATTACAGCATGCTCTGGTTTTGCACAGTCTATTTTTCAGTATAATCACCCTGTTTCTCAGGTTTTAACTTCTGCTCTATGAGGTGATATTAAGTGATGATTCTTTTATACTTGCATCCATATGTAATCCACTGAAGTAAACAGATATGTACACGTTAAACAACTGCTCAGAGTAATTAGAGTTCAGCTGGGCCCATCATGGTTTACCTTATGTGAATCCTCCTTTTCTCTTCCTAAAAGACCACACAGGTGAATGATGTGTATATGTATATCATAGAATCATAGAATCATAGAATGGTAAGGTTGGAAACGACCTCAAAGATCATCTAGTTCCAACCCCCTGCCATAGGCAGAGATACCTCCCACTAGTACAGGTCACTCAAGGCCTCCTCCAACCTGGCCTTGAACACCTCCAGGGAGGGAGCAGCCACAACCTCCCTGGGCAACCTGTGCCAGTGTCTCACCACCCTCACTGCAAACAACTTCCTCCTAACATCCAGTCTAAATCTCCCCTCTGCCAGTTCAAACCCATTGCCCCTTGTCCTGTCATTGCAAGACCTTGTCAATAGTCCCTCCCCAGCCTTCCTGTAGGCCCCCTTCAGATACTGGAAGGCTACTCTAAGGTCTCCTGGAAGCCTTCTCTTCTCCAGGCTGAAGAGCCCCAACTCTTGTAGCCTGTCCTCATAGCAGAGCTGCTGCAGCCCTCTGAGCATCTTCGTGGCCTCCTCTGGACCCGCTCCAACAGTTCCATGTCCTTCCTGTGCTGGGGGCTCCAGAACTGCACACAGGACTCCAGATGGGGTCTGAGGAGAGCAGAGCAAAGGGGCAGAATCCCCTCCCTTGCCCTGCTGCCCACACTGCTCTTGCTGCAGCCCAGGACTCGGTTGCTGTCTGGGTTGCACTCACACTGCAGGCTCATGTTGAGCTTTTCATCATCCCACACCCCCAGGTCCTTTTCCTCAGGGCTGCTCTCAGCCATTCCCCACCCAGCCTGCAGTTGTGCTTTGGATTGTGCCTGCCCAGGTGCAGGACCTTACACTTGGCCTTTTTGAATGTCATGAGGTTGGTCTGGGCACAGTTCTGCAGCCTGTCCAGGTCCCTGTGGATGGATCCCTGCCCTGTAGCAAGTTGACTGTGCCACACAGCTTGGTGTCATATGGAAAGACTTAGGGAATTTTGATGGTATGGCTTGCTCGAGTAATCCTTAACTAACTTGCTATTGTGCCTATTGTGCTTCTCAATTTGCCACAGCAATACATCTGGAGTTCTTCACACTCTGTCATGATTATTATTAACTAAAAGTCAATTTGTGCAAGCGAGCACTGCAGGGATTACACAACTAACTTTTACACACAGCCCCCCCTAGGTTCAGTGGGTTTATTTGTAAGTAAAGATGACAGAACCAGGCTCATAAAAATATGACAGCATCACACAAGTATCCCCAATCCTGCTGCATTGTCTCCTTTGAGTCATTCACATGCACAGTCAATAAAAGTGGTCCCAACACAGAGGATAATGTACCCTATCATTAACCTCTTTCCATTCTTAAAAGCTCTCTTTTAATGGCCCTTTGTTTTCTGTCACTTAACCCATTTCTAATCATTTTCAAAGACTTCACCCTGTGATTACTTCCCTTAATAGTATTTTATGGGGGAATTTAGCAAAAGCATTTTGAAAATTCAAGTAAATTAATATCTTACTGATCACCTTCATCTACTGGTTTATTAACTTTTCCCAAACCCCAAATATTGTGCTTTTTGGTGCTATTAAATGGCTTGGAGAATGTACACACCAAAAAAAATATTTCAGATAGTATTTGACAGATACTACAGCAGAGCTGTGCTTGGATTAACGCTGTTCTTCTCTCTGTACCTAAGAACTCTATTTAATTTCCTGACATCTCCCTATTCAAGCCTACCACTAGTTCAAGGTGGAAGTGATAAGTCTGCAGCATCTCAAGTGTGCTGGTGTTAGCTCTTGGGAAGTCGAGAGGAAGGAAATAACAGTCCATAAAGTTTTGATTGCTTGGAAAAGAAGAGATGTTTGTTTAAATTACGAGCGAGACCAGCTGCAAAGAGTTCAGGATTGCAGAGAAGTAGCCCAGCATTGACTGGTCACTCACTTTAGCTATTAATTCACAGCATTTCTTATTGGAGATTGAGTAGATGAAGGCAGTTTCTCTCAGGGTTGTTAGGGGGCTGTCTTATGTCATCCACTTTTCAGCTAGCGAAGTGTTCACTTTAAAGATGAATAGAACAGCATGATCCAGAATGGTGTGGCAGGGAAGGTTTTGGCAAAAAAATAGTGGCACTGAAGAAGTAAAATAAATGTGCCATGCTCTATTCCTCCCCCAATTTTAAAATATCAACATTTTGCAAGCAATGGGCCATATGCTCCCAGGGCTTGCAAGCCAAAAAGTATAGCAACTTACTACAAAACCGCTCTCCAAATTCTACACACAAGCCAAAACCTCCTACTTGGTATGCTGCCGTCATGCCAAGTTGCAGAACAGAGATTGGGCCTCAGCAAGGAGATCTGCAAAAGAATGGCAGGTTTATGCACTTGCACACATAAAGGGAGACACAGGCTCTGGATGGGTGGTGTTGGACTCAGGACACTTGTCCTGCTAATCCAGCCTGGGGTGACAAAACAAGAGAGATCGACACTGATATCAAGCATATGTTTCCAGGCCAGAATTCCCCATCTCCATAGAGTGAAGTCAACAAAGTCAACAAAGGATTTGAGGAGACCTTATAGCAGCCTTCCAGTATCTGAAGGGGGCCTACAGGAAGGCTGGGGAGGTACCATTGACAAGGTCTTGCAATGACAGGACAAGGGGCAATGGGTTTGAACTGGCAGAGGGAAGATTGAAACTGGATGTTAGGAGGAAGTTGTTTGCAGTGAGGGTGGTGAGACACTGGCACAGGTTACCCGAGGAGTTGAGGATCACAGAAGCACAGAATGTGATCCTTGATCACATTCTGTGCTTCTGTGCTCCACAACCTCCCTGGAGGTGTTCAAGGCTGGACAAGCCCTTGAGTGACCTGTTCTAGTGGGAGGTGTCCCTGCCTGTGGCAGGGGGTTGGAACTAGATGATCTTTGAGGTCCCTTCCAACCCTATGATTCCATGATTCTATGATTCTATGATTCTGTGATTCTTAGGTTGCTCCTGCAGGGCTTTATATACAGAGAAAGTAGGAGTGTGGGGCTGCAGTGCTGGCCCCACACAGCTCATGATGAGGGAAGCATGGCTCTTTGGCACAGGCACCATGGCAGGGTGGCTTCAGTGGCTCCAGTCCTGCCCTGTTTTATGAGAACCATCCTGCAAGCTTATGGTATGAAAGAAATAATTAACTAATGCTGAAACCAGGTTCCTGAAGAATATTAGGGCTGTCCAGAGATATATAGGCATTTCTTATCTATACCTCATGGGATTGCCTTTCCAGCTGTCTGATGGAGTGAAGGAGTGGTCTTTGCTCAAGCATTTTCTGTGTGGCAAAGCAATGCCAGGGTAAACCCAAGCACTGCCAGTTTGCTTTCAACAGAAACGTACATTTTACTGTAGCAAGACTAATTGTCTAGGCACGTGCAAGTGCTGAGGAATGCTGCTCACTTGTGGGTGTTGTATGAGACCTCATAGAGCTATTTCCATGTTTCCTGACCCTTTGGTACCATACCTTCCTGTGTTTTCCACACTCTTCTGTTTTTCCATGACAGAGCATCTGAAGAGTACTTTATATTTCTCAAGGGATCCTTGCAATATTTTAGCCATTGGCTAGCTCAGAGCTCTCACCTTCCCTGGCTGGTACACTACCTGTTCTCTGGCAGGGGTTTGATGCAATACTGACCCTCAGCTTTCCTAAACATTTTTGTGGGCTCACTACAATTAAAAAAGAGGTAAAGAGTGCCTGTTTGAGGACCCATTCTCACTACTGTAGGCAGAGTGAATAGGGGTAATAAAATCACAGGGTAAGATGTATGGAGTGGAGCATATGTTCTGTCTCTATCAGGAGCAAGCCAACTGCTGCTGGGAGGATGGCCTCCGGACCAAACACTTGCTCGATTTGCACGCCTGCGTGGATGCTGGTGGATCCAGCTGCTTCTTCCCCTGCCTGCCTTACACAGCCCTGAGGATGGTCATGCTCAGGCACAAAGGGGCAGAGCTGCTCCTTGGGGACCTGAGAGCAGGCAGGGACCTGGGCTTGGAAAACCCCACAGCTGTACCAAAATAGAGTGGTGTGCCGGTTTGAGGTTAATTGGAATATTTTAATGAAAAAAATTATAGGCTGTAAAATGCAAACAGTGGTGATGTCTGCTTCACTCATAGGCTTGCTGAGATGTATAAGAATGAGAACACAAACATAGGTAACACCAGCCAGCACAGAGTGAAGTAGGGTCTTCTGCTAACTGGGGACAAGTGCATCTCTCTACTGCTCTCATGCTTACAGAGAACAACCTCACTTCTTAGTGTGTCTCTCCTGGGACTCTGCTCAGTTTTCTGTCACATTAGAGCAAAGATCTCAGTGCCTTTGAGGATGACACCCAGGACACTGCAAGGTGCTGTCATTGCTCAGTCTACTGCTTCCCCACTTAGGAAACAAGCTGCAGTTTTAGAGCTTCCAGAAATCAGGTTGTACTGGTTTGAGGCTAATTGGAATATTTTAATGAAAAAAATTATATTATAGGCTGTAAAAAGCAAACAATGGTGATGGCTGCTTCACTCATAGGCTTGCTGAGATCATAGTATCATAGTATAAGCAAGGTTGGAAGAGACCTCAAAGATCATCAAGTTCAACCCATTACCACAGACCTCAAGACTAGACCATGGCACCAAGTGCCACGTCCAAACCTGCCTTGAACACCTCCAGGGACAGTGACTCCATCACCTCCCTGGGCAGCCCATTCCAGTGGGGAATGACTCTCTCAGTGAAGAACTTTCTCCTCACCTCCAGCCTAAACTTCCCCTGGCACAGCTTGAGACTGTGTCCTCTTGTTCTGGTGCTGGTTGCCTGAGAGAAGAAAGCAACCTCCTGCTGGCCACAACCACCCCTCAGGTAGTTGTAGACAGCAAGAAGGTCTCCCCTGAGCCTCCTCTTCACCAGGCTAAACAATCCCAGCTCCCTCAGCCTCTCCTCATAGGGCTTGTGCTCGAGGCCTCTCACCAGCCTCGTTGCCCTTCTCTGGACACGCTCAAGCACCTCAATGTCCTTCTTAAATTGAGGGGCCCAGAACTGGACACAGTACTCAAGGTGTGGCCTAACCAGTGCAGAGTCCAGGGGGAGAATGACCTCCCTGCTCCTGCTGGCCACACTATTCCTGATGCAGGCCAGGATGCCATTGAGATGTGTAAGAACACAAACACAAACATTGATAAGACACTCAGATCGTGGTCTCTCTAGCTGTGGGTTTTGTCTGCTGGCCTCTCTGCTAACCTAACTAACCACTCTGCTTCTAACCCCCCTGGCCCATCCTCCAAACTCACCTTGCATGTAAGGCAGACCCCAGGGTAAGGTAGAGGGGTGGGGAGAAGGTGGAAGGGTGATTGGGAGGCCCTTCTGGGGTCTCTGATTTCTGGGAGGGGTGTTGTGTTTCTGTATTACCTTTAACTTGTATATTTCTGTAACTATTCCTGTCTGTTGTGTATATCTCTGCTTGTACATTGTGCTAAGCTGTAAACAGAGCTTCACTCCTTAACTTTCAGCCAGCTGAGTCTAGTCTGGGTGATTTTATAAAGTAGAGGGGCAAGGAACTTCCAAACCATCACAAGTGGGTAAAGCTGAGATGTAACAGGTTGGTAATTGGATGAGGAGTTTCTGAGAAGTAGTTTGTACCACATGCTTCAGAGTGCAGTTTTCTACTTTCAGTAGGTGGTAAATTCTACCTCTGTTATTGTCCATTTGAGGCTGGTGGAGGAGTTCCCAAGGGCAGTTAGGAGAAGTGATAAAGTCCATTTTCTCTAGTAGGAGTTACATTTAAGCTTCTACTGAATACTGTATGCACCCTGACTGTGTCATTTTCACCAGGGCAGTCACTACTCTCAGTCAAGGGAGCAACCAGTGCTGTGCTGACCTGAGAGGACAACAAATGTCAGCTACTGTGATTTTATGTGTTTGAGATATAATTATGCTTTTCTTATCAAATCTTAGAGTGAAAGCCAAGATGCACTGTCTTCAGCACGCAATTGTGGCAACAAACTTTTCTCATCCTAAAATTTTTGTCTGTTTTCTGCAGCAAGTAATCAAAAGTCTTGTGCAGGAGTACATGAAGTGGACTTGCTCTTTGCTATTTCTTGGGAGATGGCCATTGTCATATTGGGCCAGAGCTATGAGTCAGGGCTGCTGTTTCCTATCCTGAAGTGAGGAATCTGTTTCAGGAAGTCCTGTGTTGTGCTGGAGATAACAGCAGGTGATAATGGTCTCATCTGGCTTTGAAATTTATGAGAAGGAGGTAGGATATGTAATGGAGTCATTATTTTGTTTCAGTCCATTCTTCACATTGTAACACTTGAAGATGTAAAAGCCTTGTGGTGACCAGATGGAACAAGCAGGGAATGGGAAAGAGCAGTGGGACAGCTTCCCTATTACTAGTAACAAGATCCTGAAGAGAAGGAAAAAACACTGGGAAAATCTGTAAGTGATTTTATCCATTCAGATGACTGCAGAAAGAAGTAAGGGTTATGAGAATGTAGTCCCTAAACAGAGAGAACATGGAAAAAAGAGGGAAGTGTCATGTTATATAGGATAAAAAATATGAGGAAAGAGGAGTGGTTTGGTTCCCCAGAACCCAGTTCAACTCTATCTGAAGTATAAACATCAGCAGAGAACTCTGAATTCTCAAATGAGAACAGAAAAAATACTCAAGGAACATGAAAAATAAGATAATTAGAGCTAAGAAAAAAAAAAGAGAGAAGAAAAAAAAGGAAATCTTAGAATGGTAAGGCTGGAAGGGAACTCAAAGATCATCTAGTTCCAACCCCCTGCCATAGTGGGGTTCCAACCCCCTGCCGTCCGTCCACCTCCCACTAGTACAGGTCACTCAAGGCCTCCTCCAACCTGGCTTTGGACACCTCCCTGGGCAAGCTGTGCCAGTGTCTCACCACCCTCACTGCAAAGAACTTCCTCCTAACATCCAGTTTAAACCTCCCCTCTGCCAGTTTAAACCCATTGCCCCTTAATAGATGCCCTTTATGTGAGGTTTAGAAATACTCCAAATTGCATATCCTTCCTTCAGTTTTTCTGTAATCTTCCACATGCCTAATTTAGAACTCTGGAATTCAAAATTGCCAGAGCATCCAGGTTCAAATTTTGGGCTTATTTGCTGAAGGTTAGGTGGTTTTTTGTTCTCTTCAATTCTATTCCTACATATCTATTAGGTAGCTCTCAGTTTCTAGTGGTTTCTACTTGGAGCTGGACAAAATAACTTCTTCCATCGACTCTTAAACTTCCAATCTTCCTTCTTTTGTTGCTAGGAGAGGAAAAAGGTATTTTTTAATCATGAGAAAACTGTATTTGCTTCAAAATGATGGGTTTATTTTATAGTGGATCTTAAATTAAATTTGAGATGACATCAGATAGTTGAAAGTTTTCAAGGTAATCTGTACAAAACCTTTGGTGTCTTTTATGAGGGGATGCTGAGTAAGATGGAAAGGGGGCATGATGACTTTTCGTAAAGACATTTGGGAGGTAAACTTCAAAGAGAAAAAAGAATAATACTGGCATGAGATCAAGTGGATGCAGGCTGGTTATTAATACCTTCAGACTGGAAATTTAGAGAGAGACATTTCCATCCATCCATCCATCCAAGAAGTGATCTTCTGGTGCTGGGAGCAGAGAAATTCAGTGGTTTCTGCTGCAGTTGGCTACGCTAATTGAAATGATTGTATTGCAGAATTCTTGGGGACAGAAAATGAGGCTTGTGATGTGGATCAGTTGGTGTCTGATGTTTAGGTGTCAGCAGCTGAGTTTGAAAAGAGACTTGGCTGTTTATTTGCACCATTGTTTTATTCTATTAATCACATGCTTCAGGACTTTTGTTTGCAGCCCGTGGAGGTCAGTAAGGGTCATTTTTACTTTTCATTTATGCTTTGCTAGACTTCTAGGTTGGTCTCTTTTTCACCTCTGAACCATGAAAGATCAGGGGATAGACCAGGGCCTCTAATCTCTGCATGTATCTCACTCGTAAGCTCATGTTTAAAGTGATCACCACATTTGGGGTAAGGAAGGAATTTCCCTGTTGATCAGATTGTCAGGAACTACTGTAAAAACAGGCTTGTCTTCATCTGTCATTTTAATTTCTTAAGATTGGCAGGATATTTCATCTAATAATGTCCTTCATTAGAAGGATTTGGGCTATGAACAGTACATTGGATTTTGCTTCTTTGCTTCCTGGGATTTGTTAAGTTCTGCAGCTGCTTTATGATGAAGTGTAAAGTTTGTTATTCACTGCTGTGGAGCATCCTGGGGCCAGTGGTTTGTGGGGACACGTTGGACAAGATCCCTGTGGACACTCCAGTCTAATCATCTGTGAAGATTTGCACTTGTTGGCCCATCTGACCTCTTCTGGCCTTATTTGCTATATTCCTTATTCTTTTTTTTTTTTTTTTTTAAATAAGAGTTTCCAAATGTCAGTTTTAATTCACTATGAAATAATTTGTTTTATGTGATGTGTCAAACTGTCAATGACTAAAATATCATTGAAAAACAAACCTAGTCACACAGGAGCCCCCTCACGTCCTAGGTTCCTCCATTGCCTCAAGTTAGATGTAGGAGCCTGTTTGGAGCCTGAAGCCAGAAAACAGGCAGGACCCTTACCTCTGTCCTGTGCACATAAGGCTGGACAGCTGGGCTTTCCAAAATTTGCCTGATAGATATCAGAAACAAACCATCCTAAATCATGCCAGGGAGGAAGAGGAGTGCTTTTGAGGCTGATGGAGATCAGGAGATGCTGCTGGCTTGGAGCTCAGGTGGAAATCACTGCTGGCCCTAAAGCAATGCTTAGGGGAGGACTCAAACCTCCTCCTTGCCTTGAGAGGAAACAGTACCTTGGGAAAGGGACAAAGTGGGGATTTAGGAAATGGGCAGGCAGGAAGTGGCCCAGGTCTTCTTCAGACACAACTGTCACTGGTGTCACTCACACCAGATGGCTCTGACACAGGAATGCGTCACAGAGCTGCTGGAGAAGTCTTGCTCATGAATTATTTTGAAGTTATCACTGTGCAGCAGCTTAGAAATCAATCAAGGAGAAAGATGAATCAAAACTACAATGGTGTGCAAGATCCCAGTACTCTGCTTTTGTGCCTTCCACAGGCTAAAGACATAAAACAGTTATGATGTCCTCTTCCTTCCTTTCCAGCCTAAAGACAGTAAAACATTTTTCCCCCTTGCATAAAAGATGCAATAATTCCTCTGGTGGCACTGTTTTAATATGTGCTATTTAATTATGCTTTTGTGACTGGCAACAGGTAACAATGTTCATACTAAAAAACATTTGCACATATGGATTCCCCTTGTGCTTGGAGTTGTTTTCATCTACCAGACTCATAAAGTAGTGAAGCTACATGATAATGCCATATGTATAATAAAAGCACACTTTTTGGTGACTACATAAATGCATACTACTAAAATACAGATATTTTTGTGAAGGAAATTAAAAATGAAAGATAGGTTTAAAACATTGTTAAAGGCTATAATGGGAATGGCAAGTGGTATAATGGGAATAATGCCATGGGATTATCCTTGGGCAATAGGGAATAACCAGAATGAGATAGTATTAAGGACAATAAGTCCAATCCTGCAGAGCGTGAGCAATCCTGAGAAGTGCTGAGCCTGCTCAGCTCACGGTGAAACCAGTGGTAGCTGAGGGCACTGAACACCTCTGCAGGATGAGGCCCCAGTCAGAGACTTCCAACCTAAGGCTGTCATTTTTTAGCCTGGATTTTAATGAGATGCCAATTTGATTTTTATGAAATGCCAATTTGGATGTCTTAGCAGGACCCTGGCACACTGTGAACCGCTCAGAACAGCATCCAAATTTTTCCAAGTGGGCCTGATCCACCTGCCACTTACGTTGAAGGACAGATCCCAGTTGCCCTCTGTGGGATTTGTTTCTGGCCCTGTTATCAGGAGGCACCCTAAGTGTGTTGAAAATTGGCTGAAGGAGGCATGGAAGCAGCACATCTCAAAAATCCTCTGCTGCTGGCACTCGAGTTAGGTGGAGCCAGCTTAACTCTGGTTTCAGTCGTGAGGTGGCCAAGTCGTGCAAGGGCTCCTGCCCACTGCATTCCTTAGCACACCAGCCCTGGGCACAGCCAGAGTCACCTCTCTTGATTTCCAGCGGTTTCCTTGGATGGAAAAAGAATGGTTTTGACTCCCTGAGCAGAATAAACCTGGAAAAGCAATCTCTCCCTTTCCCAGAGCCCAAGCAGGATTGTTTTAATAACCTTACTAACGAGGTCTGTGTCAAATACCACTGCCTGTGGCCGCAGTCCTGCAGTTTTAACTTGACTGCCCATGGACGTGGAGCAAAGGTGTGTGTGTGTGTGTGTGTGTGAAGTGTTTGCAGGCCTAGGGACTATGACCCTGTCCCACTCACATCCTCAGAGTTATCAAGTGTTATCAAGTGTTTGGGGGTGCAGGACCAATTCTCACCACTAAACCTTGTGTACCACCACCAAAGGGCAGGGCCAAAACAAGCCTACACTTTTTGGCTGGAGGAAGTGTATTCAGGTGTCTAATGTGCTCCTTTCCTCCAGTTGTATCATGAAAGCTGCTGTCAGGGTAGGGGGCTTCACTCTGGCTCCCCAAGACACTCTCAGGGTGTCTTCTGGGAGTATTGATTTCTTTCCTCACCACACAGGGATGCAGTGAGCCCATTTCCTTGGAGCTGCACCAACAGGGCTCTTATTTTCTTTATGTTCTTTATGTTCTTTATTTTCTTTATTTTCTTCATTTTCTTTATTTTATTTATTTTCTTAATTTTCTTCATTTATTTTCTCTATTTTCTCAATTTTCTTCATTTTCTTTATTTTCTTTATTTTCTTCATTTTCTTCATTTTCTTTATTTTCTTAAATTTCTTTATTTTCTTCATTTTCTTTGTTTTCTTAGATGTATAGTTGAGAAATCGAACCTCTTTACTGGCTCAGGAATTTTTGGCAGCCTACCTACCACCTCCCCCCCCCCCCAGTTATTGTATTGTGTTACCTGTTTTCCATACCTCTTTGGAGCACTGTTTTTAACTGCTACAGTAAAATTGTGGGTGCAGGGGAAGGAGAGTCAGAAGAGCCCTACTCAGGATGTAGTAATTTTATTTGATTCAATTCAGGCCAAAAATGTTCTAGGGCATGGAAGCAGCTCCTGCAACACACCATCTGCACCTACACCAGGTGAGAAAACAGCCTGATCTGGTGGAAAGGTAACATGGCTTATCTCCTTCTCTGGTCCCAGAACACATAGCTATGCAAGAAGGGCCAACCCATGGGTGCTGCTTAGGGAAGCTGTGGCAGGAGGTGTCCCTACAATGGGTCTCCATGTGACCTGAGGAAGCCATCTGGCCAGCTTGACCTTGCAGCACAGCATAGCAATTCTGCCCTGCATGTATGACCCAACCCATCTCATATCTGTCTGGATGTTGGTCTAGAAGCTCTCCATCACTGTGGGAGTGGCATCAACCTCAGGAGAGGACTTCCGCGGGGCAGTCATCCATGATGAGATGTTCACTTCTTTTAGGCTGGGCTAGATCTCAAGCTGCCCTTCCCTGGCTGTGGAGTGGGAAGAGCAGCAGCTCTTTGAGGAGGAGCTTCTTCAGTTTTTAGGTATACCTTCCATATGGACAATTTCCACAACTGCTCTTTAAAATGCTGATTTTAGAAGGCACCTGAAGGTGCCTCTCAAGTCTTCAGTGCACTTCCAGCACTCTGAACCCGCTCATAAATACCCTTATTAAAACATGCACTTCAGCATAATCACAATGAGCCTAACTGCTAAGTCCAGCCTTACAGGGAGTATGGCACTTACCTCCTTAAATGCATAATATAGAACATCCACATTCATATTTTTAGTAGCATATAGCAGTGGTCCAGCATTTAGTGTACTGTATGTACTTTTAATAATCTCCATAAAAGCCTGATTTTCAATCCCTAGGCTCAAGCTGACAGTGTAAATAAAATCACCCAAATCCACAGGGTAAGAGAAATGAAAATGACAAGGATTAAAATTTTGTCAAACCTCTTTCTTTTTAAAATTCTGCTTCCCTTCCAATTGGATCACGACCCTCTGTGTGCACAGCTTAAGACCAGACGGTATGCTTTCACTTTTATTCCGCTCTGCAGCAGGCTTACAGTATTTAGTGAAAGTCTGTAAAGAATGTGTGCTGTGTAGAGAGTTAATACCATAATCCCCTATCGTTAGGGTCAAATGCTGAATAGAGCAGAAGAATTAGAAAATATGTTACATACAATGGCAGAAAAAATGCATCAGCATGCTGTTCTGTTAACGCGCGCATTCATTACCCACAAGGAAAGGACAATGAGGGAATAGAATGTGTTAAGAGATGTGTACTTCAGGTCTAGAGCCCGTGGTGTTATGAGAACCTAAGACGTGGAGTGAGAATCTCAGTGGATACACACACATCACAGGGTTCTTCGCTGCGTCTAATTGCATCTTTCTAGGAAACACTTTGATGCAAAAATCAGCTCTTAAAATTATTTGGCAGAGGTGAACTTTGAATAGTCCCGCTTTTAATTTCCTGTGAAGTGCGAGATCTGTATTTTGCTATCCAAGCATGACAATTCATCTGTCTCTAGAGAATTCCTGAGCAGAAATGATGGTCACTTCAGATACTTGTTTGGCAAAATCCTACTGCTTGCCTTTTTGAGAGATCCTTGGTCGGGGCAGCTACTAACATCATGTGGAATTGGCATGGGCGTTCCATTCCCTTGGGTTTTCAGGAAAACACGAGCCAGTACAGGCTGGAGGAGAGACAGTTTGCTAGAATGAGGACAGAGAAAATACATTTCACATGTAGGGTGACCTGCAAAATGTAAGAAACACACAATCCAGAAATCTTACCGTTATGGTTTAACAGATTGTGCCTTCCCATAAGGAAAAAACTGAGCTTCAAAAGAAGCAGGGCGACCCTATGGAACAGGAAGAGATATAGAAGTTGTTTGGCTGCCTGTACTGACACTAAGTAGTGTCTGATTCCCTAATTATTCCTGCTGATTTAGCCTGGTTATTAAGGGAGAGAGAGACAGTGCTGAGCTGGAGTCAGGATGAAGGTGCTTAAAAAAAACATCTTGCAATAGCTGGTTAATGACAAACTGTGGAAAGCATGGCAGCAGCATGTAACCTCAAGACTTTGTCCAGCACAAGTGTGTTATCTTATCTCATGACTGATCGGTTGTAAATAGCACCAGACAGCACTTTACCAAACTGAACATGTATGGACTTATGTAGACACATGTGCTGCCTGAGTACTGTCACCTGCACAATCTTTGCCATTTTGTGTTGCTTTCCTACAGTAGGAGTTGGGAGTAGTCAGGAAATTATGCTTATCTGAAGAAGAAAAAAAAAAAAAAAGATAATGAATGTTAATTTCTCAAAATTCCTGATTAAAATTTTTTAAAAATTAAATTAAAAAAAAGTAAAATAAAGAAATAAAAAGAAAATAAGAATATTTTTTAAAAATAAAAGAAAAATAAAAAAATAAA
>WBNM01018712.1:53346-90739 GCA_013399055.1 Ramphastos sulfuratus | reverse complement strand
TTGTCAATAGTCCCTCCCCAGCCTTCCTGTAGCCCCCTTCAGATACTGGAAGGCTACTCTAAGGTCTCCTGGAAGCCTTCTCTTCTCCAGGCTGCAGAGCCCCAACTCTCTCAGCCTGTCCTGAGGCCCAGTCAGAGGCCTGCTGCAGCCCTCTGAGCATCTTGGTGGCCTCCTCTGGACCTGCTCCAACAGTTCCAGTTCAAGGACAGTTAATGCCCATTTGCTAGAAATGCCTGGATTGAGGTTGATTGTCTTAGAGACAGTAATTTTCTAAGACCTAATTTCAGGTTTAGCTGAGTGGAATCGAGCTGGAGGTCTGAGTGCAGAGTGCTCAAGTCACACAGCAAACTCAGACACATTTCAGCTAGAACTAGTGAAGAGACTTCTGCGGTGCTGTAATGACTGTTTGGCTGTTTCAGTGCTCATGGTGTGACTGTACAGGGTTAGATCAACAGTACTGTTGGGGAAACAAGTAGAAAGGGGAAAAAGAATTGTATTGTTTGCTTAAATGAGCAAGTTGTGTACACTGCTTGCCATCAGTTTACATATTCTCGTGTGGCTCCTCACAACTCCTCCTTGTGATGTTCTCCTCTCGCAGAGACATTCAGCTTCCCTTGCAATCAATGGCACACATTTACCCAGGAGGATTTTTTTCCCCCACATAATCAGTGCATGCCCAGCATCCCTCTTTGGGATGAGAATTATTTGAGAAGAGAAATGAACTCTTTCTGGCAATATCCATGCCCTGTCCTGGTGAGTGGCAGCCAGGTGCCATTGGGTGCTTTTGGAAAGAATCTAAGGCTGCCTGGTATGGTTTGAAAGAAATGATGCCTATCTTATTTCTTTATATTGGTCTCTAGGCATAGAAAATTAAAAGTGAGTGGGTTTGGGTTAAACCTGAAGGAATTTGCTCTTCTGAAAAAGTGAGGTCACAGTATGTTTTACAAGAGTTTTTATGAAGAAGTTATATTAGACTCTTGCAGTATTTACATAGCCTCTACTAGCTCAACATCTGACTATCCTCTAAATAAGTATTTTTAAAAATTTCTTTCTTTTACTGGCCTGTAAAAAATGTAGCTTGATGAACACATTTTTGTTTGCTTGTGTCTGTGCTTAGATGTGGCTCTATCTGGCAACAGTGTGTGAAGAAATTAATGAGGCAAAGTTAAGTCAGAGAGATGAGTTTTGCAATTAAGGCTGAATGTGGTGAGATCTATAGTTGTTCTCATCTCTTATGAAAATGAGTTCACTTGCCATAGCAAAGTTGTGTCTCCTGCCTTCACAAGTTCCTCTGCATTGGTTGGCATTTCTTGGGTTTGATAGCACATACCAGCTGTGGGATGTAACGTGATGCAAAATCCATCCATAAACAGAGAGTCAGGAAGACCGAATGATCATCTACTCATGCCACTGCTCCTTTAAACAACAACAACAACAAAAAAAATGCTGCAGATGCACCATTAGCAGAGAGGGAAAGCTTCATTTATTCGAACAGAAGGATTCTGACTGATTTAGAAAATGCTCAGCAAAATGTAAAACACAGCATGTCATACTCCTCTGCCCGTTTGCAAATAGTGACCATCCACAAGTCAAACCTCAACACTACATTTCAGGGAAAATAAAAACCTCTGCCTACATATGAAAAGTAACATAAAGCTTGATTTCACCACACCAGCAGGCACAGGCAGAACTCATCACTGTCACCAAATAACCATGGCACACACATGTTTTCGCTCCCAAGGTTTTCATTGTAACATTCTTGGTAGCTGCCAGTTTATTGCCTTGGAAGCTACAGTCTGAGGGCTTTGTTAAACCTGCCTTCTTACGAGCTTCTTCTCTGTCCTCCTTTTTTGATTTGGTTTTGGAAAACACTGCGTAAAGCTATCTGTGCTCAAAGGAAACCACTGTAGTGCAGGGCAAACTATTTTTTAGGAAGTGCTGAATCCACACACACACAAAAAAATTGTTACTAGGAATTGAAGGAACTCACAGCAGCTCTTGGAAATATTCAGCGAATAGTCAACTAAAAGGTCTACTTGATGGAATAGTTTCCACTTTTCAGTAAATCTGTGCTCCCTTCTTTTTAAAGCAGAAGAATGTAAAACAAACTCTGGGTATCAAAAAGTACAAGTCTGATGCAGAGATTGCACTTTGTGCCAAAGTAAGTCTGTTGATACCTTTTTTTTATTCTTTGGTTATGCATCAAACAGAAAAAATGCATCAAAGTTACATCTATTTCACAATGCTACAGCATCTCTGCAGTTTTGGGACTACAGAATCCCCAGAGTATTATTAATGGAGTCCTGGTGCCAATCTTAGGGCAATTTTTTCAGAATTTGACTTGTTCCACACGTTATGACTGACTCAACTTTCTTTGCAGTGGCCTTAGGTTTGTGTAGCTCTCATGATTATTGCCTGTAGAAATAGAAATACGGGTCATAGACAACACATAAATAAGTAGGACCCAGATAATGGATAGCCCTTACCTGCCTTGATGCTTTAGGTACTTCTATATTAGTGAGGGTTATGGGATGGAAATAGAGTTCTGTAATTTAACTCATCTGTAATCTGCATGGAAATGAATTCTCACTCTGTACTTTGTGGCAGTAGTCCCATCGTGACACCTGAGAGTAAAGTTTGCTGCTCACATTTTGTGTACAGAGGTTTGCTTCTTGTGTTAGATTCAACATGGGTCAAAGTTTCTTTGCATCGCCTTGGCTGGTTCCAAAGGCAACCTTCAAACAAACCAGGGTCATTGCAACATACTCTGTTGAAATCTATACAGGTAAGTCAGCATGGCTTAACCTGGGCAAATGAAATCCAGTAAACATATCTTTCTTGCACAATTCAGCTTAGGTTTGCTTCCTACCTGCTGTACAGGATGCTTCCAAAACAACAGAGTATTCTTCAGGTAGTGCATGCAGCCTAGATAGGGACTGCCATTAAATCTTAACAGTTTGTGAGATGAAAGGGAGAAATGTTAATGCTTTGCATTTATTTACTTTTACAGCATGCTATAAAGATTAAAAATACATTGTACACAAGTGCAGTATTTAATATAGCACTTTAATTACATTCAAGTGTGTTACTAAATAGTCTTGAGAAAACCTTAATGACCAGCTGTTCTACCCTCTTCCCATATGTCAAAAATGGTTTCAGAAATCACATTCTGGGACAGTAAGGTTGTATAATTAGACAGTGTATAGTTAACACTTCTAGATTTTCCTCTTAAACTGCAGGCCCTTTTCACTAACATATCATGGTTTGGTGCCAGTTTGGCACAACGCAATTATGCAGTGTGCCAAACTGCAACTGAGATGTACAAACTCTCAGAGACATGTTATGATCGCACCATTATCTTTTTATATCTTTTTCATCATTAGGACTGAATACTTTTTTTTTTTTTATGTTATGTAAGATTCAGCTTTTTATGGCCAACAAATAAACTTAGTAAACAGCACTATAAATTTTTAATACTTCTTCCATAACGCCGTTTGTCTAGTAAGAATTGGATGGTTACTCTGAGCTCACATCAGTTTTCACCAAAAAAAAAATAACAACAACCAAGGGCATAATTCCAAGAACAGCAGCTATGGACAAAAAATATTTCAAAGGAAGTACCTTTTGGCCCAGTTCAGGAATGCACTTAAGCACATGCTTAGGGTTGAGCACATGAGTGCTTATATAGAGGCATGCACTGAAGCTGGATCAGAAAACAGTTCTATGCTAAACGAATTCAATAACTGCTTTCTGGAAGTAAGGAAGTGTATGGGGAGTCTGGAAGCATGAACGTGTATGGGTAGCTCGGTCTGGGGAACATTCATCATCTCTCTTCTCATTAACATCTAAAAATGATGTTGTTTTTTCTGGGAAGTTTATTATTTTGCAAGACAAAACACATCCTCAGTTTGCAAGGTGTGTTGGCGGGGGGAGTTTGTGCAAATACATTAAGCAGAAGCCACCAGCTGAGCCGTCAGCACGCGGCGCACAGACGATCCATCCTGGCTGATCTGAGGGGGAGGCTGTGGGAGGCAGCAGCTTCACCATCCTCACAAGACAGGTTTACAGCAGCTTTTTTTTTTTTTTTCCTTTCCCCCCCCCTTTTTTTCCTTTTTTCCCCCCCTTTTTCTTTTTTTTTCTCCTCGAGCTTCAATTTCCAATGACTTATTTAGATGTAAGCGATGACAGCTGTAATCATGTTTTAAATCTTGCTTTGTATCCTTAGTTATAATGTTGTTCAATTAATATTCAGAATAATGGAAGTGATGTGCCCCTTTGAAAAAGACTTGAATGCAGGCCAAAGCTTTGGGAAACTGATTCTCAAGAGGATTAATCAGCATTTAAAACTTGCATTAATAAAAATCTGATCTTCTACTGTGTGGCATGCATAATACTTTTCATTTTTAAGCATTTTTATTTTAATAGTGTGGTATCCTTTGTCCTGATTTTTAAAGGGATTTTAAAACCTAACTCCTTCAAATCAATCCTGCTCTGACCCCTGTGCATTCTTTTACTGAACATAAAAACATTAAAGAAATCCTTAGTTCACAAATGCCTCTGTTACTAAGGATGAGCAAAGTACAGTGCCCAAGGATGCTCATAATAGAAATGATATATGGAGCTTCCATGGGAACTTGTGTTAGGTAATGACTCACCTTTTCATGTAAATTATATAACATAACAAAACCACAAATTTACATATAATTACTTAAAAGTTTGAAGGTAAATTATGCCCTGAGAACACAAAAAGAGCCCTGGTAGGCTCCATAAAAGTCTTCATTGTTTTTCACTCTGTTACGAGGAATATTCTTGCACCCTAGGCCACCAAGATTGAGTCTATATCTGAAAGATAGACTCTATGTTTTCTGTTGTTTTCCTGATCTTATTAGTGGGTTAGAGAAACAAGAGGATTTTGTATAAAGTTTCACATATAAATTCAATTCTAGTAAACCAGCTAATTCACATGCTAAACAGCCAGCAGTGGGTAAGACAGTTTTCTTCCACATTAGCTGCGGAAGCTAAGTGTGTTTTATAAATACTAGGAAAGAGCATTTCTGCTGGTGACATTTTAATAGCAAATATTTCACTCAGGTCTTCTATGAAGCAATCTAGTTGAGAAATTCTTGTATCCTTACTCATGTAGCTGAAAGGCAAGTTTTTGCTCTTGAGGATGGACCATCTGCTTTCACTTTGTTTCATACCTAATGTGATGTTTTGGTTTGTCATAAATGCAATCAGCTTTCTAAATTATGCCAGAGGTACTTGAAAGATATTTTTATATTCTTGGTGTCTTCTAGAAATAGATGGTAAATTTGTTTTGTTTTAAAATGGTGACTATGAAATGTATTGTATCTAATCATAGAATCATAGAATCATAAAGATCATCTAGTTCCAACCCCCTGCCATAGGCAGGGACACCTCCCACTACTACAGGTCACTCAAGGCCTTGACCAACCTGGCCTTGAACACCTCCAGGGATGTTGTGGAGCACAGGAGCACAGAATGTGATCTTTGATCACATTCTGTGCTCCTGTGCTCCACAACCTCCCTGGGCAACCTGTGCCAGTGTCTCACTACCCTCACTGCAAAGAACTTCCTCCTAACATCCAGTTTAAATCTCCCCTCTGCCAGTTTAAACCCATTGCCCCTTGCCCTGTCATCGCAAGACCTTGTCAATAGTCCCTCTTGGACTGTTTAATGGAACATTAAAAAAAAGTAGCCTCTTAGGCACTGGGCAGGATGACTAGACTTTGAAATGCTGTAAAGAAAAATTAATTAATTAATTAATTAATTTTAAAAAGCCTTCTTTACCTACAATAGGGGCAGTGCAGCCAACATAAGGAGTGAAGTGTGAGGAAAGGCTTTACACAAACATGTGCATGTTTGAACTAGATACTGATTTAGTTTTTCAGGAGTAAAAAGAAGTCTGTAGTTTAAGATGAGTTCTCAAGATTTAGGTCTGGTCCAGGGATGCACAATGCTCCCATCACCGCATAGGGATAATAAGACCAAGTCCCCAGTCTTCATGTACTGTAAGAGCAGGACAAGCAGGAATTACTTTGGTAGCACCATTTTATCCCATCAAGCACTAGCTGCCTGTTTCTGGTTTCAGAGGATCTGTCTGATGCTACTGTTCATCGACCCAAGTATTTCCCTGTGACTCAAATCCTGGCTGTGAGAATTCTGTGACAAAACACATGGTTGAGATTTCCAAGTGTGCTAGGACATTCTANATATACACAATATACAGGAGTATTTATAGAAATATACAAGTTAAAGGTAATACAGAAACACAACACCCCTCCCAGAAATCAGAGACCCCAGGAGGGGCTTCCAACCACCCTTCCACCTTCTCCCCACCCCTATACCTTACCCCAAGGTTTGCCTTATGTGCAAGGTGAATTTGGAGGATGGGCCAGGGGGGTTGGAAGGAAAGTGGTTAGTTAAGTTAGTAGAGAGGTCCAGACCAAAACAGCTAGAAAGCCCAAGACTCTCTGGGAGAGTGCCTTATCTATGTTTTGTGTTCTTTTCTTATACATCTCAGCAAGCCTATGAGTGAAGTAGACACCACCATTGTTTTCCTTTCTCAGCCTATAATATAATTTTCTCCATTAAAACATTCCAATTAGCCTCAAACCAGCACAGTTCTGATCCACAAACACAGGTCCATAGCTAGCTTATAAGGGCTGTGTCTAATTTGGAAATACACTAGACAGGGGCCTGTCCTCTCACACTGAAGTGGTTGTGTCCAACCTGCGTATTTGGAACAGTGCCTGGGAGTGAAGCTCTTTTACTGCTCTCTGCCTGAGCAACTCCTGAAAGTGACCTCACAGAATGTCCTGACTGTGAGACACTGCCGCTCCCCGGCCAGGCCAGCAGATCGAGGGATGGATATTGGCTCTCTTGCCAACTGCCTTCTACAGAGACAAGAGAGAAAGCAGCCAAAATAATGGTGAGCAACTATCACAGCTCAGCCTAAGACTTTGAAGTGTGAAGAGGGCAAAATATCAGTCACCCAGAGAGGGATTTTATTGTAGCAATGATGATGTGCACTAAACTCCTCTAACTCCTTCTACAGAAAAGCAAAGCTACGGTTCAGTGAGAGCAAGTAGGTCTGATGCATTACTGCAGGGAGCCTGGATCCTGTTATTATTTTCTTGGACCAGTCTTCTGTTTGCTATCTTCTACACTGCTCTTGTTCTTTCTTTTTAGCCTCCTAATTGCCACGAGGAATGAACCTCCTTCATGCAGTTGAGGCCACCATGTCTCCAGTTCTTCCTCCTTGTGTCCTAGGGCTCTAGGTGCCTCTTGCCCTGCACCTTCTCTCTTATTCTCTTGCCATTTCCAGGCTGCCTGCCTCTGTGCTGTGCCAGTGCTGGATCAGGCTGAATACAAGTCTCACATTCTTTATTAGAGAGTCAGCATTTTTTCCTCGTTCCTTGCCTGGCTGCTGCCCAGCAGGTTATTTTGGGACCTACGCTAGCTGGCCCAGAGCACAGCCATGCCAGTGAGGCTGCTAACAGCCACATGCTGCAGAGAATTGTTTGGCTATGCCTGAACCCAGTATGAAGTGCTGTTTTATTTGGGACACAGACATAATCTAAATGTCCTCGAGGAGAAGGGCAGTAGACAGTAAAGTTTGTAAGTGTCCAGCACCAAAGGTCTATCTGGGAATGAGGAGGTCTGGCTGGGCAGCAGCCCCTTGCAGTGCCTTCTCTGTGACCAGCAAAGCTGCAAAGCTGCAAACCTGCAGGCAGGAGGGTGGGAGAGAATTGCTGTGAGAGGGATAAGCAGTCTGCATGTTTTCCTCCCCTTTCTCCTAGCCACAGACCAGCCCTCACCACTGCTTTCCCAAGCCAAGACAGTGCCTCTGCTCCCAGGATATGTGGTCCTCCACCTTTGCCTAGGTCAAGGTGAGGAGAAGCAAAATTGTAGCAGCACTGCAGGACTGTCTTATGGGTCTTGGTGTACTACAACCGGAAGACCTCGATCTAGCAGCTAGGTCATGGTGCAGACATCTCTCCTCACCCTGTGCCTCTCCCTTCTCCACATTGCAAATCCACAGTGTGGAGATCAAGCTGTAGATCAGGCAGAGTGCATGTGAGGACCAGTGGTGGGTGGTGGGAGGGTGCAGAAGAAGGGAGCAAGAGTAGGATAATGAAAGAAGCAAAATTGAAAATTGCTTCTATGAAATGGTTGGGAAAAACAGATTTTGGTGGACTTCCTGGGTAAGAGTTAATCCTCCACGCATTCTCTGAGCTGGCACATAATACTGGTGTATAGGTACAGAGTGGGAACTCCATGGACAGGTACAGACGCCGCAGCGTTTTGGTTAGATGTCCTGCTTATGATATATTCGTTGTATTTGGAACCAAATCAAATTTTACCTTCTCTGGTGCACCTGATCTTGTGAAACATTGTGTTGTGCTTCAGTGACCCTTACCCCTGTGGAACTGGGTAGCCAACAGTGACATGTACCTCCTTTCCTGGGAGCAAACTTGGAATAGCTATTGTAAGNTCCTCTGGACCTGCTCCAACAATTCAACAGTCCTTTGAAAATGTCTTGTGCTGGGCAAATTGCCACATGTACCATGAGGAGCACATGATACCATTGCACCTTCTCAGCCCCACTGTGGTGGTGGAGGTTTTGTAGGACAGCTGAGCACCTCCTGGAGCAGCCAGCCAGCAATTACAATGGCACCATTGTGGTACCTGAGCTGCCTTATTTGAAGCCAGAGTGAATCTGCAAAGGCCAGAGTAGCTACCCTCACAATTTGCAGCCAGATGTATCCTGAGAACATAGCAGCACCTACAGAGCCAGTGTCCTGTCTCTAGCAGACAACAACCATGGATGCCCAGAGAATATTGTTAAATCCCTTGGCAGAATGATGTCATGTTGCTAGCTTTTTTCTTAACATTTTACTTTCTATGGCAATTTTTTTTGAGGAGAAAAAAAAAAAGATTGTTATGCTTGAATTTATCTTGCTGTTGCTGAGCATTGGACATGAGTCAGCCTTGAGGCAGTGAGATGGATAAGATGAGCTCTTGAAGTACCTTTCCAGACCTGTTTCTACAAGTCTATGAGCAGAACAAAGAGAACTCAAGATGTTTTCCCAGAAGAGAGCAAATAAAGGAACCATTTCTTTGAATCCTGCACAGACTGAATATGACTAAAATGAATCCCACATCTGGTTCATTCTTTCATTTCTTTAAAGAACAGATACAATAATGCCATATACACACACACAAAACAAAGCAGGAATGATCAAGTCAAGGGTGCCTCAAGTTTTACTTTCTGTCTATTTTTGAAATGGCAAAAAAAAAAAAATCTACATGCCCCACATGCTTAAATAAAATNGTCCTGTCATTACAAGACCTTGTCAATAGTCCCTCCCCAGCCTTCCTATAGCCCCCTTCAGATGCTGGAAGGCTACTCTAAGGTCTCCTGGAAGCCTTCTCTTCTCCAGGCTGCAGAGCCCCAACTCTCTCAGCCTGTCCTCATAGCAGAGCTGCTGCAGCCCTCTGAGCATCTTTGTATAATACATAAACCATTGCAGTCCTTGGATTACAAAAGATCAAAATCTGCTAGGGAAAAGGAGTAGGCAGAGGCTAGAAAGGGCTGTCCTCAAGGGGAGGAAATTTTGCCTGCTGGGAATTCATGATATGAAAGTACCTAGCTGTACTCCCTAAACAATGTGTGAAGGAAAAGTTTCATCCCTGGTGAAGATGACTTGTAGAAGCCAGAGTGCTGAGCAGAGACTTGTCCAAGCCAGTGGTGACCACTGGAAGAGACAGATCTGCCTTTCATCCCATTTCTGAAGGCCTAGCTCAGGCCAGAGAGCAGCTATAGTGTATGGCAGCCCCTCCAAGTCATGAATAATCAACACTGCCATGCACCAAATATTTAGGTTGAGCCCAGTTTTGCAGTTTGTTAAATAAACTGAATTGTTTGCCCTGCAAGGCTTCAAACAACCCATATACATTGGTCTTCTAAATATTTATTAATTTCCCTTTTGTTAGCTGACTCTTTTGCAACACAGATGACTTTCTTCATTGAACTGATTGCTAAAATGCTATTCCACAATACATTTATTGTTAATTCCCTAATTAGTTGAGAATGTATATTTTGTAGATAGTGGAGTGTCTGTGCATAGTGCCTGACAGGTTAGCTTTTAAAATTAACTTTGTGTTTGGGTTTAAAACCTCAGCACAAGGAAGATACTTCTTAGATGCCTCTTTTTGTTTTTCTTTTTTTTTCCTTTGTTGCCTTTTGATTTTCTAATTTTTCCTTTTTTCCCCCTTCTTTTTTCTTTCTTTTTCCCCCCTTTTTTCTTTTTTTCCCTTTTTTCCTTCTTTTTTCTTTTTTTTTTTTTAATCAATGAATAAGTACAGCCCAAAATTAATGTAAAGTCACAGTTAAGCAAATTCCTTGCACATCACCTTCTGCCTATTGGTACTTAATAACATTTCTAAATCAGATTTGTTATACTTTTATCTCTTCCCAAAGAGCAAATTTTTGCTATGCTGCAACTATCTTTTAAGATGTGTTTTGATAAAAGCTGTGTAAAAATCATATCTCTTGTTTTGTGCATTAATTTATTTGATTCCTTTTTTTTTTTTTTTCTTTTCTTCTTTTGGTAGCCTTCTGTTGCCATTTTCAGTATGTGCTTTAGAAAGAATGCAGCCACAGTTGAGTGGTTAATCAAGGGGAACTAACCAAAATAATCACTTTCTAGTACTTCAACAGATTCTAATTTTTTAATGGAGAATATGCATTCTTAAATTAAATATGCATAATAAGTAATAAGTAGTAATAAGAATAAAGTGGGCTCGGTAAGAATGAATGTTATGTTTTAAGCAAAATGCACTCGTGGGGTTCAAAGCTGCTTTGGATCAGTAAGAATCAGTGCAAAAAAATAAAACAAAAGGGGGGGTGAGGAGGTCTCTATCCTCATGATGCTTCTAAATTGTCTATAATTGTATGGGTTTTAAATATAAAAGTTGGCAGTGGCAAAAGCTAAAAGCCATTAGGGCGAGATCCTATTGTGCGACACATCAGAAACTGTAACTCCTAATCTTAAAGGGGAAAGCCCTAACTAGAGTTTTCTAAAATTCTCATAGCTGTACTTGAGTCATGTCTTGATGTTTACTACAATGATGGCATTGTTTGAAATGACATAGCCTAATGCATATACGAATCCTGGCTGAAAAGAGCTACTAATTAACATGAATAGTCTTCTTCTCTGAAGGTCATTTATTGCAAAGTTCATTTTTCAGCTGAGCATTGCTAAAGTAGTCACCCCAGCTAACAGCCATTAGATTAAGAGACTTGGGTCTGTTCTCTTCCTGACACTGGGTCAGGATTTTCAAAGAAAGAGGCTCTTCGATGCCAAGAAGCCCTTAAAAATAATATTTGAATAGAAAAAGAATGGATGTAATTACCTTCTAAATATTTCTGTGCTTATTGAATTAATGAAGATCCTTCTATTAATTTTATCTCAAAACAAAACAAACAAAAAAAAAAAACCACACCACACCAAATTTTCCTTATCTGACATTCCAGTGCAGCTCTTCCTCGTGGGACCTTTGATTTCTTCAGCCATAATGATTCATTAAAACGGAGAGAGACTGAATATTTAGCATCTGATGTATGAGCATGTTCACCTATTGCCAAATATTAGGCACATGAAGCCCTTTGGAGGCTCCAAAAAAGGCTTTCTGTGTCTGCATAGATGCCTGCCACTGCTGCCTTACCAGTGTGAAGAGATCTCCAACTCTGAAGGACGCCAGCTTACCGCTGCTGAACTCACAAATGGCAAAAGATCACTTCATTGGGGCTTTAATATTGCCACCTGAACCATGAATGTCTAGTCCTGGAATGTCCTGAAGTCCCATTAATACCATTGCCATGATATTCACTTGGTTTAGACACAGCAGTGGCAGAAAGTTACTGCTTGGACTAAGAAACATCACCCCTGGTATGTTTCCTGGCCATGTCTGTGGGGATGGTGATATGGGAGTTAAGGATCCTTACTGTGGCTGCAAAAACTTCTTCACCCACATCAGTAATGGAGCATGTATGGAGTCTTTTAGGCTGGGGTGTGACATTAAATACTCCTGCATCTCAGTGCCAGCAGAAGCAAATGTGCCATGACTGTGCTGGCTCAGTACACCACCGAGGCTCTGGTAAGTCTTTGATCTATTTTTTATGATACTTGCCTCCCATTTGAGCAGACCTTTGGTAGTTGATTGGCATCTAAGCCATTCTCAAACTGATCCCTGGTTTAGGATCACTATTGTCAGTAAAGAGGGAGGTTGTGAGGATAGGGAAGTACTGGTAGTTCTTTTTTAAAAAAAACCAGGAAACCCATGGGACTTCTTTGGGATAACAATTCTGGGTGACAAAGCCCCTCACCAACCACTGGTTTCCAGGGAAACCAGCAGAGGCAGTAAGAGCCACAGCATAATCCCACAGACCTCAGGGCACTTGTGAAAAGTTTGTGCCTTGGCCAACACGATTTATTTTGCCTTCTCTCCTGGCTGTGTCACTGTCCCTGGAGTTAGGCTTCTTTGAGCTCTTGGTAGAAAACAGCTGGGCTGCTGAATAACAGCACTACAAATGCTAAAAGAGAAGCAAGGTATGCCCCTGCCCCTTCCTCTCCTTCCAGTTCCCACTGCTGGGGCAGAAAGGTCACAGATATGATAGAGAGTGGGACACTTGTGATGTGGCTCAACCACTTCTCCTTGCCAGCTTCCATAGGGTTTTTTTGCTCCTCTTCACTTGCATTAGCAGAGGGGAGCATATGGACCTTGGAGATTTAATGTTTCATGGCTTACTTGGCTGTCAAAATGTTTTACATTATTATTTGTTGCAGCATTCACGGTGATCATCTTTAAGGAAAAAAAAAAAACAACCCAACCCTGTGTGGCAGGTCCCTAGATGCCCTTGCTGGGAGCAGATGTCAGAGCAAGAGCATTGTTAAGCCTCTCCTGGAGTTTTCATTTCCCACCCTTCGTAGAGCCAACACGGTGTGACGCCCTGCGCACAGCCTCTCTCACCACCCAGCAGGACCCACCCGAGTGCTTTAGGAAGGTTCAAACAGGGAGACTTGCAGGTCTATAGGGCACTGAGATAGAGTCATAATCTGTATTGATGGCATCATCCCCGACTGTGTGACACCACAGCAGATAAGCCTATGACTGAACTTAAAAGATTTCTTAAAGCCGGTAATCGATGTTGAGCAGCTCAGGCTGTTGAGCTTTGGGTTCAGGAGTCTCCACATGTGTGGGGTGGGTGTGGCAGGGAGCTCTGGATTTTGTTACAGAATCACACAGAAACATCCAGGTTGGCAAAGCCCCTCAGGATCACCAAGTCCAACCTAGAACTCTACTCTACAAGATTCACCTTAAACCATAGCCCTGAGCACCACATCCAAAAAGCCACACCCTGGCAGTGTTGTAGGTTACTGGCACCTGCTGCTGAAGGAGGTGATTTCAGCTAAGGGGGGGCTTTACAGAAGCCATGGGAAGACTTTATTTATTAGGGAGGAATATCCAGAAGCAAAAGGCTAATTAGTAAGAAACTTGAGTATCACTGACATGAGGTCTTGAAATCTTGTTATGGGCAAAGCTCTTTAAAGGTGGTGCCTATTGTCATAGAATCACAGAAACATCCAGGCTGGCAAAGCCCCTCAGGATCACCAAGTCCAACCTAGAACCCTACTCTACAAGATTCACCTTAAACTATACCCCCAAGCACTACATCCAAACCACCCTTAAACACATCCAGGGTGGATGACTCCACCACCTCCCTGGGCAGCTCATTCCAGTCCCTGACCACTCTCTACATGAAAAACTTTTTCCTAATGTCCAATCTAAACCTCCTCAGCCTCAGCTTGAGGCCATTCCCCCTTGTTCTGTCTCCAGTTACCTGTGAGCAGAGCCCAGCAGCAGCCTCTCCACAATGTCCCTTCAGGTAGCTGCAGGCAGCAATGAGGTCTCCCCTCAGCCTCCTGTGTTTCACACTAACCGTCCCCAGCTCCCTCAGTCGCTCCTCATAAGATTTATTCTCCAGGCCCTTCCCCAGCTTCATTGCCTTCCTCTGGACCCACTCCAGCACCTCCACATCTCTCCTGTATTGCAGTGCCCAAAACTGAACACAGTACTCGAGGTGTGGCCTCACCAGAGCCAAGTCCAAGGGGACAATCCCCTCCCTGCTCCTGCTGGCCACAGCATTTTTAATCCAAGCCAGGATGCCATTGGCCTTCTTGGCCACCTGGGCATACTGCTGGACACACCAGTGCCCCAGGCCTGATAATCTCTCTAGTTGATGTTGAGAGTTTCCATAGTGGTCTGCTATCCCATTACTTGCACATATGTGTGTTTCAAAAGCAGTCCCAAATCTGCTGGACTTCCTAAAGGAGATGCCTCCCTTCCAGTGGTTCCTTCCAGGGATCCTGTTGGAGGATACCTGCTTTAAAATGAACAAAATGTTCTAGCTATTTGTCAAAGATATTTTGACTTCCCAGGAAGCAACAACTCAAGCCATTGTTAAAACCATCCCACCCTGAGACAGAGCTCCCTGCCAGAGTCACTGTCTGCCTTCCCTGCCACATTTCAGATGGGGAAGGGAGCTGCTGCCTACTGAGAGAAGTCATTTATGGGTAGCACCTCCTCAGAAACAGCATTCCCATGAAAAGGAAAGAAGTTGCCTTCAGCTAATGAAGCCTTGTGCTTTGTTTCCATGGGTATTAGGACGCTTGAACTGGTTAGACTGGCACATAAAGATGAAGGAAGAAGCAAGCCTTTCTATTCCTATCTGTTTATGGGGTAAGACAGCTGGGCTTCAAACACATCCTGTATTATGAAGCACCTATTAATATTATCTCCTGATGGAGAACAGGGCATTTTTTTCTTCTTAAATGTTTAATTAGCAGGCATTGTGTTATGTCTTTACTTCAATAAATTCCAGTGGAGAAAGATTTTTGGGTGCACATGTGAATGAAGGCTTGTCTTGAAAGATAGAGTAAAAATAAATTCATAATCATGTTTCCCTTGTTGTATTTACTGTTTTGCTTCTAAAGGGAATATTACTCCACTAAGAGATTCATAATTAGGAGGATGCCAGATGGGTTATCAATGTGGTTTTAAATTTTTATACGTAGAGTGCTTGTTTTTGCAGGAGATGCTTTGGTTCCATGTACAGTAGTTAAATATAAATGTCTTCTATGAGGAGACTGCTAACCATTCCATGATTTTGAATTTGCAGTTTATTTAATCCTTCCTCCCCTCCTTCCTTTCTTTCTTTCTTTTTTTTTTTTTCCCCCCTTTTTTTCCCCTCTCCCCCAGCTGCTCTGGGATTGACTGAATGGACCTACCCGGTGGAAGAATAAAGCTTGGAAGCAGAACTAAGACACAGATCTCTACTCCAAAACCTCAACAGCTTTGGTAAGTAAAAAGATGTGAAGAAAAGTCAGTACTTCCAGAAGTCTTCCTGAAATGTCAGGGAAAAGCATGCCCCTTGAGCTGGTTGTCTCAGAGGCAGGTGTGTGCTTTGTTCCATCGCCACGGAGAGGTGCAGCAGCATAGTGCCAGCAAAGAGGGCAAGACCTGAGGTTGGTGCATCTCATATGGGGAGCCATGTGCTCATGAGGCACTTTCTGAAAGGAGAGTGACAAGGCCCTGCACCAGAACCAACATCTAGAAGAAGCCCTGTCTCTGTTTGGAAGGAGGGGAGTCACTCTCAGAGTTTTGTGTTTTTTCCAAATAGCCTGCTGCAAACAGCTCTGACACAGCCAGTGGCAAACTCCTGTGGTCTCATTATGGACCAGCTGCTAGAGGGTGGGATGCAGGCATGCATATGTAGACATAGACACACAAGGGTAGATACACACACACACACACGTACACTTCACTGTTTTGCTCAGTGTACTTCAACCTTCAGCCTCAAACTAGCCCTGTCTCTGCAGGATTAATGTCAGAGCTGACATATCTTCATTGCTAACCAAGGCTTTGGATCAGACAAAGGGGCTATGTCACTTTTCCTCTCTCTTCTTCTGAGTCCCTGTCATGAACTTTCAGAGCTATGATAAACAGAAGGGAGACACACATTATAGTGATAACCCAGATGATGATGTCAAATCTGCATTCATTCCATGTTGAAGTGTTACTGAAGGAGAAGATGCTGTTACTGAACACTAGAGAAANGTCACTTCCAACCTTACCATTCTATGATTCTATGATCTCTGAATGGACCTGTTCTCTAGGGCAGAGGCCAGACCTGAAGCCTGATTGAAGAAAACAGATACAAAAAAGAAAATTGCTAAGGACTTTAAATTCAACAGCAACCAATAAAATAGGACATTTTCAGGAAAGAAGAAAGGCCTCTACCATACATGTGAAAACATGTTGTACTGGTGTAAATGCAAGCCAGAAAATGTTAGGTTATCAACAGAGAAGCTCAGTGTTTAATGATAGGGACAATTAGGAAAGTGTCAGGTGAGATCATCAGGTCATCCTCATTAGAGATGTCTGAAATTAATTTTGATGAAATGCAAGAGAGAGTTGTGTGGAGGAAACTCTTGCACAGTATAGAGACTGTACCAAGAGGGATGGTCATGGTTTTGTGTGGACAAAGACAAAACTTCATGAGAGCTGTTAATTGGGGCTTTATTTAACTGAAACTCAAGACTTGCAGTCTGTGACTTGCTGAGAGCCTGGCTTCCTGCATCCAGGTTTGCTGTAATGCTTTCTGTCTCCTCTTGAGAGAGATTTTATTAACATAACAGAAATGTCTTTCCCTCACACAGAGCATCTCTGCATTTGAAGAACTTTGTAGTACTGGAGCTCGTCTTCAGCTCCGTACATCTGCAGATTACAAAGCACACATCCTAACCTGGTATGCGAGTGCCAAAATCTCACTCTAGGCTGTTCATGCATCTGTCCCTCTGCTTCTCTTTGGCTTTCCTCTTGCAGAGCCTTTGAAGGAGGTTCCCTCCTTCCCAGCAACAGGGAGAGCAGGAGTAGGAGATGCCCAGGGAGGAGGCTGACATGACCTTGGTTTGTGCAGCAGCACAACCAGAAGAGTTCCTGCGGAGGGGTTTGCAATGCCCTTGGTTTGCATAGTGGTGATACATTTCATTTAATGCAATGGGGAACCTGATGGTAATCAGGAGAAATGAAAACATGTGGCAGTCCAAAGAGAAAGAGGTAACTGTGAAGGAAAGGCTGTGTCTCTTTGGAGGGTTGTGTGTCCTGGGCAGGTTCTGCAAGCTGATGAGCTGCCCTGCCCTGCTCTGCACACCTCTCAGTAAAGCCCCAGGTACTGTCCCAGCTCTGCAAGGAGTTTTGCAAACTCAGGGGCAGGAGTTTTGCAAACTTTCACTGAGCACGTTTTCTGGCACAATACAGTGAACCCTGTCCTGCCAGGCTGTAGTGACAAGTGTACACCTTCGCTGGGCTTACAGCTTGTTTTCCAAAAATTGCAGTGTTTAAGCTCTCATTTGTTCTGGGTGTGGATGAGAGAGAGAAACCGGAGAGATTTAANGCCTCAAACCAGCACAACCCCCAAACCTATTGACTGTACAGCTCAGGCTGCCTGTGCTCGTGTTTCTAACTGTAGCACTGGCAGCAACCTTGTGCTAATATGAGTGGGTGTAAAAGTTTGTCTGAGATTCCAGAACTGAAAAACCCTTACCTGTAGCTTTGTTTTTCTTCTTCTGCTTATACTAGCAGCTATATCCCTAACAAAAATATTCAGTGTACCATGTCATGCCTGTTTCTTAAATTGTGATCATTATGTGAGTAATTATAATAATAATATGATATTAGGGGGGAAAATGTTGGATGATATTCCCTAGAGGGAAATGAATTTCTTTTTATCATCTACAGTAGTTTCTTTCACATATTCATGACCCTCCTGGGTTTTTTTTTTTTTTGGGGGGGGGGGGTTTTTTTTTTTCTTTTTCTTTTTTTTTTTTTTTTTTTTTATGATGAGCCATAAAAATGACAAAATACATTAGCAAAGTTCTAGGTTTATGCTAAAATGACCATATTCAAAAATAATAACAGAGACTTGTATCAGCAATGCAAAAGATGCATGAAGTAATTGGTGCTTAATTTGTACACAAACTGTCAAGGCAGTTTTCCTCACGGCCTGCATCTTCTGAATTCATTAGTCTCTAATTAAGGCCAGTTGGGACCAGCAGTTAGAAGGTTAAAGAGGTTCTGACAGCCCTAATCATTGCTCAGGAAGCTGAAAATGTATGCAAAGTCTCGGCAGATGGGGTGAGATCTGCTTCTGCCAAGTGATAACTGTTATTCCTTTGCACCTCCAAAGCTGTCATCCTAATAGGCACATTTAAAATTTATTAATGCTCTAGTTACAATGCATACACAGTCTCTAATGGTATGTCATTCAGAGTATATAAACTGAGCAATTAACACATATTACCTGGTAATGGTAAAATTATTTGTTGCCTGTTTGATTATTATTTTATTTTTTTTTTTTAGTTTCCTAACCCAGCAAGAACAGTCATAAGAAAAGACTTTTCTTTGTTAAAAAAAAAGGGGAGATTCTGAGCTGCTCGTTCGTTGGCCATTAATTCTTTGTCTCTACAGACAAAAAGCTCACCAGCCATAACTAACTTTTCTTTGATTTCCAGAGGCTCAAAGATTTGGGTTTCAGGGGTTACACGTTTGTCAAACTTGAAATTGGAAGACCTGTGTTTTGAATACTTGAAATGCAGTTTTAAAAGGAGCTGTGGTTTTGTCTAAATTTATTTTGTTTTTTCCCAGTCCTCTGGAGAATTGATCAGCAAATTGCTGTTGTCCTCCTCCCCTTCCCTACTCCTTTAGTGAGACACCCATATTTTTTTTTTCCTCCTCTGTGGTGGTATCTCTCTCCTTAATCCTGTTTGGCTTAAAGCTGCCTAATCAAGAGAAAGGCATGGGTTTAGGTCTTTCTGTCTATCTGAAGGCTTCAGCCACAGGAGGCCTTTAATTGTGTGTAGTTTGCATGCTGCAGTGGTGCAACAGTGAGTTGCAAGGTGGGTCTAGAGCAGAGCCTCCGCTACAGGGAGAGGAGAAGCCACCAGAGTCTTGGCTGCAGCAGGAGCCCAGGAATCACATACAGTGCTAATAATGTGCTAAGATGTTAATGTAACAGAACAATTATGTACTCAGTGACTTATAGACAGGCCAGGAACCTACTCCTCTGTTAGAATTAATTGATTTTGCTCTGTGTAATGAGCATAGCATAAATAAGGAGAGAGAAGGTAGTGTAATTGAACTGTGGGCCTGGCTGTACCCTCACCAGCCTGAGTCATGGAGGACTTGGAGAACATCAGCAGCTCTCAAATGGTTCACTGCCAGCATGAGACACAGTCACTGACCAACTTTATGCTGCTAAGATTTCTCCAGGTTGCATTCCAGGCCTTGGTGCCTGATGGCAAGTCACCAGAGGTGAGATGCAGAGAGCCCTGCCAGCCAGCAACCCACATCTTGTGTTTTCTTGACACACCAGCAGTCCTGCTGCACTCAAAGGAAAGCTTTTCCTCAGTGACAGCTGTTTGGATGGACCCTGCCTTAGCCAGCTCTGGTGGCTGCAAATAGTGCCAGCACTGTTTGCATGGGGAACTGCTGCTGAGGTGGACCCTGCTGGGACCTGAGGTAAAAGGACACTGCTGTACTGCCTCACTCTACAAAAACACTTTCTTCAGTAGCTAAGGATCATTAGTACTGTTTTACAGCAGGGGAAAGTCAGAAGAGAAAGGAAAATAGCTTGTGTTAGGGGTTGAAAAATAAATAGTGGAAAACCTAGAAACTCCTGCCTATAGAACATGTAAGAGAGGAAGGGAATCAAAGCTGATAAATTATATAGAACAACTTTGACCTAAGTGGTTTTCAGAGAATGAGTAAAAACCTTGATCACCTTGACCTGCATCACTCCTGCATAGGAGAGCATTACTCTAATGATCTTCAATTTCTGATGTGGATGTACAGCAGAGCTCTAATCCTGACACCTTTCAAGTCTAAGCAGCCCATAATCAGCGTGGAGTATGCTTAAGCCTAAACTATAAGATAGCCCCAGGAGTTATGGTAACTTTATGGTAGAATGGATCATTTCCACTGAGATATGTCTTACCTGAATGATCTACTTTGCTCTTAGCCCATCACTAAGTGGTGCAGTAACTCCTGGGTTGAGTTTCAGGTTATAAAATGCACCCTCTTCAGGGCTCGAGGAAGACATTTATTTCCTTCACAACAAAGCACACGTTGAGGATACACAGCTCTCAGGATAACTGTGCATAAACCTTGTTTGTCTGTGCATAAACCCATAGTTTGATCTGCATTCCCACCGTGGGGCTCCTCTGTCTCTCCTGAGCAGGAGGAGTTCCAAGAATCACCAATGAGGGAGGGAGGATGGTTTAGAACGAGGACATGTTGCTGGAGGGGTCTGACTTGCACCCAGTCACTGCTCACTAGGTTGTTGCAGGCTCTCTTAATTTTGGATTATTGTACATAGAAGTAAGTGAGAGCTGAGTTTTCTACACTGCTTCTAATCCATTATATGAGGGTATTAAGTTGCAGTGCTGTAAGGTGGTGGGTTTCTCTTAAGGACCATCTGAGCAGCCAGAAAGCATATCATGTCAATGCAAAGCTAGAAAACCACTCAGCTGTGGAGACACAGCTTCCCCTTCCTTCAGCTACCTCTCTCCCAACCAGTCTGGAGCAGAGAAACCAGCAAATATCATGTGCTGCAGATGGATCAGTGATGGATTGCATACAGCTAGCTGAGTCTGGCATGGTCTGATTCCTCTTGTGTTTGCTGGCTACTTACCCAGCCAACAGCCAGACATTTGTGGGGTAAATCATTTCCAGTTGTTTCACAGAAGCAAACTGTCCAGCAGTATAGATAATAATTCCTCTCTGACAGGGTTTCAGTGTTTGCCTGTGGCTCTGGTGCTCTGCTGCTTCCTTTCAGTCCCCCCACTCAGCACTTCTCCTGGAGAAGGATAGATAGGAAGTCCCTGCTACTGACCAGTTGTGCACAGAAAAAGAAGCAGATGACAACAATTTTCTCTTGTTTTTTGTCTCTCTCCATACACAAGGCACAAGTGGCCAATGTTACAAAAGGCAACAGAAATTCTCAGTCAAAAATAATGGAGGCAAAAAATTGCCTGTAAAATTGTGAGTGACTAAGTTGTTTGGTTCATACCATTTATAATTTGTAAAACCTTGAGGGGCTGGAGACAGAGTGGTGCTTTTCCAGGAGAGAATTCACCCCATGTTAAGACTGCTAGACCTTCCCATGCCTTCTCCTGGCTTTTTTTTGGTGCTGAGGAAGCTCTGGGGATAAGGGAAGCTTAGCAGAGAGGAGCTTGCTTTTGTTTAAATTCTGCAGTTTGGTGTTTTCCCTTTACCCTATCATCTAGGTGATGCTCCCCTTCTCACAGCCTGCCCACAGTCACATGATGGCCACCTTCTGCCAGCCAGCACAGCAATTTCTCTGCTACTTTCCAGCCTCCCTATGCCAGTGTAGGAGTGCAGCAGAAGGAAAAGGGCCATGTAGATGATGACTGAGCCCCACATGCCATCTCTGGCCTGCTGGCTTCTGGTGTAGAATCAAGAAGCCAGGGTAAGCAGACAGACATATGGGAAACTATTGCATAGCTTGGTGGTGTCACTGCTTTGCCCTGGGTTGAGGCACAGATGCTTGCAGGCCTCCCAGATAGAGGGAGGCTCCACTGCCCGTTGAGAAGCAGGCAATGCTGCTGGGAAATGGTCTATGCAGCTGGAAAGAGGTACTGGTTTGCTGCACAGTCCACTTTTGGAATGAGAGGTGCTCCTCCAAATAAACCAGTGACACTGCTGTGTCCTGTCCATGTAAGGGGCCTTGACAAACACTTATCCTGCACCGTGTTTTGCCCAGAGACAGAATCTGGGATTCATCATTCCAGCTCAGACCCTGTCACTGGGCTGTTGTGTTCAGGTGTTCCCTTCATGGGCTTGCTACTTGTTGTATGTCACTCAGAGGAGGTACACCCTGAGCCTGGGGCCAAGTGAGTCCTGTTGGGCCAGATGGTGCTAAATGGTAGTGTGCTGAGCACAAGGTGAGGGCAAATTGGTTGCCATGCTTGTGTGCAGTGTTTGCTGCAGTGTGTGAGGTGAGACACATCAGAGTCAAATAGGTTTGGAAGTGCTACAAAAAGAATGACTGGAGCTAAGCTCCTGTTCTTGGAGCATGAACCATCATAGGCTGCTTTCTGAGGAGCTACTTCTCTATTGAATCTCCTGACATCTGGTACCTTCCTCCAGGACAGGTAGCTTCTCTGCCTCAAGGCTGACCAGATCTTTCTGCAACCTTCTGCTAGCTCTCGACAGCAGTGAGAGCTGAGGGAGCTGATGCCATCATAAATACTTTTCTGCAGGGCTTTTCTGGTCCAAAAACTGTGTCTTCACAGCATGCTGAGCCTCATGGTTACTGAGGGATGGCAGCTATAGCTCAGAAGACTCAGTGTGACCCAAGAATGATTGGCAGGCTGAAGACACAAGCTCTGCAATGCTCGTGTTGAACTAGGGATCACAGCATATGTAGTTGGCCTTAAGAAATGTTGTGGTTGCAGTTTAGAAACTTGTAGTTGTGTATAAGGAATTCCAGACACATTGCCATTCAGTAGTTACTCTGTGTGTCTCAGAAAAGATTAAAAAGACATTTGAGAGTGTGTTTTCCTTTCTCAAAACCTTAAAAATAGTCTGTCTTACAACTCTGATGCTGAAGTTTCCAGTTCCTTACTCATGTAACTATTTTCTTGTGTTAAATAGCCTCTCTTAGTGCTTACCTGGTGATTTTCTTTCAGGGGTGGGAAAGCTTTCTCATGCTGGATTATCATTCTCATCTCTATTTCTGCTGAGAAAATGGGGGTTCAGAGCAGCTATGTGAATAACCCAAAGGAGTTTCATCAGCAGAATCAGACAGCTAAAACAGCCCTGGCTTCATGCTGTGGTGAACCTCAGTGGCCTCAGGTGCATCTCTTCCAGGATAGCACCAGAGTGAGTGGGGTCCAGCCAAGACCCCCCTTGCCATCCCCTACCCCAAGAGAAACGTTTGAAGAAGGTTTATGGGCAGATCAGTACTCCTACATATAAACACTGGCATAGGGCTCAGCATACAGCCAGGAGGAAGAATCACATTTAATATTTTATGACTGGGAAGCCACTTGTGGCACAAATATGCCAGAGAGCACCCTGCAAAGTGTTGCTGCACAGTTGGTGGGGCAATATGGCACAGTCCTTTCAACAGGACCAACTAATAACAGTTATAACAATCATCAGTTATAGCAATCAATGTTGAGGTCCTTGAACATGTCCAGAGAAGGGCAATGAAGCTGGTGAGAGGCCTGGAGCACAGCCCTGTGAGGAGAGGCTGAGGGAGCTGGGGGTGTGCAGCCTGAAGAAGAGGAGGCTCAGGGCAGACCTCATTGCTCTCTACAGCTACCTGAAGGGAGGTTGTAGCCAGCTGGGGTTGGGCTCTTCTCCCAGGCAGCCAGCAACAGAACAAGGGGACACAGTCTGAAGCTATGCCAGGGGAGGTCTAGGCTGGATGTTAGGAGGAAGTTGTTGACAGAGAGAGTGATTGGCATTGGAATGGGCTGCCCAGGGAGGTGGTGGAGTCACTGTCCCTGGAGGTGTTGAAGCAAAGCCTGGCTGGGGCACTTAGTGCCATGGTCTGGTTGATTGGCTAGGGCTGGGTGCTAGGTTGGACTGCATGAACTTGGAGGTTTCTTCCAACCTGCTTGATTCTATGATTCTATGATTCTATGATTCTATGATCTCTGAGTAGTTCTGTGATGTTAGAAGCCTCATTTTAGTGCTCATTTGGAGTGATATTAGAAGGCTCAATTTGAAGTGGTTAGCACCACTGAGCTCTAGAAGCTCTGGGGCAAGCAAGATGATGTGAGATGTATCAAGTGGTGTAAAGCTCTCTTTCTGGACTGTCTTGACATACTGGTACAGGCTGTCACACTGCATGCTTCCCTGCTACACTGATAACTCAGGACTGACCCTTGTGGCAAAATACTCCATTGCTTATGAGGCTGCTGTTGTAGATCAGTCTTAAGGAACCTTTTATGGAGCCTTAGATTAAATTCTGAAGATTTCATGCTAAGACCCAGACATAAACAGCGGCTGAATGTCCTAACAGTGGTAGCTGTCTGCATTGCATTATGTGAACTGTGAAGTGCTTTTCTGCTTATGCAGCAAACCCACCAAATGCAGACACTTTCACTTCAGTATGTAAAGAAGTCTCTGTACTGCCTTGGTCCTTGTAATAGAATTATAGACTCATAAAATCATAGAATGGTAAGGTTGGAAAGGACCTCAAATATCATCTAGTTCCAACCCCCTGCCATAGGCAGGGACACCTCCCACTAGTACAGGTCACTCAAGGCCTCCTCCAACCTGGCCTTGAACACCTCCAGGGAGGGAGCAGCCACAACCTCCCTGGGCAACCTGTGCCAGTGTCTCACCACCCTCACTGTAAAGAACTTAATACACTGTAATAGTTGATCAAGATCTGAAATTCATGTCTTCAGGCTAAAGCCCAACTTTAAATCAGTATTTTTTAAAAATTCAAAGCTAGAGCCTGTACATATCATCAGGGTTTGGTCAGTGCATCAGATATTTCTTGCTTGCAAGAAGGCTTGTTTGTAGCAGCTCTCCTGAGTTGGGCTTTCACAGTGCTGCAGCACTATTGCCACAGCCAGGGTTATCCCCACTCTGTGCTCCCTGGGCTGCTCTGTACCCTACCTCCTGTACTACTCTGACAGCAGGCAGCCAAAGCTTGCCTTCAGTTTTACAAGCCCACCTTACCAGTTCCTCTATTAACCATTCTCACTCCTCAGTGCAGAAAACAAAGTAAGCCTTGGACCCTTTTCCAGGGACCCCTGGAGATTTTCCATCTCGTTCCCGACACAGCCTAGACCTACCATTTGTCAGCCCACATAACCAAGGAAACCAACCTCTACTTTTTCTAGTGCCAGTTGCTTGTTTGCAGTGATCCCAACCTGATAAAACCAAGCTATGTGGTCCAGTTGACGTGCTGGAGGGCAGGGATGCCATCCAGAAGGACTTAGACTGGAGACCTGGGCCCAAGCCAGCCTCAGGAAGTCAATGAGGCCAAGGTCCTCTGCTTGCTTCTCTCAGGCAACCAGCACCAGAACAAGAGGTCACAGTCTCAAGCTGTGCCAGGGGAAGTATACGCTGGAGGTGAGGAGAAAGTTCTTCACTGAGAGAGTCATTCCCCACTGGAATGGGCTGCCCAGGGAGGTGGTGGAGTCACCGTCCCTGGAGGTGTTCAAGGCAGGTTTGGACATGGCACTTGGTGCCATGGTCTAGTCTTGAGGTCTGTGGTAATGGGTTGGACTTGATGATCTTTGAGGTCTCTTCCAACCTTGGTGATACTGTGATACTGTGATACAGGTGGGTTGTGCCAATCCCAAGCACAGATAAAGGCTGGGCAGAGAATGGCTCAAGAGCAGTGTTGAGAAGGACTTGGGGTTTCAGTTGATGATAAACTCAGTGTGAGCTGGCAATGTGCACTTGCAGCCCAGAAAGTCAGCAAGCCAACCATATCTTGGGCTGTATCAGAAGAAATGTGACGAGCTGGATAATGNGGTGGATGGCAGCATGGCCGTGAGCCAGCTGTGTGCTCTGGTGGCCAGGAAGGCCAATGCCAGTCTGAGGTGGATTAGAAGGGCTGTGGGTAGTAGGTTGAGAGAGGTTCTCCTGCCCCTCTACTCTGTCCTGGTGAGGCCACATCTGGAGTTCTGTGTCTAGTTCTGGGCCCCCCAGTTCAAGAGGGACATAGAACTGCTTGAGAGAGTCCAGCACAGAGCCACAAAGATGCTGAAGGGAATGGAACAGCTCTGTTAGGAGCAGAGCCTGAGGGAGCTGGGGCTGTGCTGCTGGGAGGAGACTGAGAGGTGACCTCAGCAATGTTTGCAAATATGTAAGGTGAGTGCCAGGAGGCTGGAGCCAGGTCTGCTGGGTGATGCCCAGTGACAGGACAAGGGGCAATGGGTGGAAGCTCAGGCATAGGAAGTTTCTTTTAAACATGAGGAGGATTTTTTTCCCTGTGAGGGTGACAGAACCTTGGAACAGGCTGCCCAGGGGGATTGTGGAGTCTCCCTCTCTGGAGATATTCAAAACCCGTCTGGATGTGTTCCTGTGTGATCTGCTATGGGTGCTCTGGCAAAGAAGTTGGACTGGATGAGCTTTTGAGGTCCCTTCTATGATTCTGTGATTCTATGATTTCTAAAACCACAGCCAGCAGTGAGTCATTCTGCTGGAGCTCTCCTGAACACTCAGCATTTCTCCTTGAACACATGTACAGTGATTTTAAGCAGAGTGTACCAGAATTTGAGCAGCAGAATTTGAGCAGAATTTGAGTAGCAAATGTTTTGCAGACAGCAAACTTGAAGCTAAATGCAGTGAGATTTTAAAAGGAATTACTTGTCATTAGCTTCTGGATGCACTCCTAGGTGATCCTGCTTTTGGCAGGGAGGTTGGACTCGATGATCTCTGGAGGTCCCTTCCAACCTCTAACATTCTGTGATTCTATGACTCTTCATAGCATACCACCTTTCTATTAATAAATCAATGGCTGCACAGACTTTCCATTAAAGATGAGATGACTTTTACTTTTAAAGAGCAATATATGGTGTGTGCTCAGACCCAAATGAAATGACCTTTGCTCTGGGTGCAGCTCTATACAAGCAGCAGAGGGCTGCGTCCTGTAGCCTTTCTCACAATTCTGATTTTTCTTCTCTGCTCAAACTCCAGACTCCAGCTGGGTATCACTCAAGGGAGAACTGATGCTCTGCACACAGTGTCACGCATTGCCTCTCAGCTGCATGCTGTGGAAACCAGGTATCTTGCCTTCATGATGGGGAATTATTCTTTATTAGCATTGCTAGTGGCAGCATGAAAGGTGAAGCACATTGGAGATAATCCATGAGTAGGTGTTTCTTAATATGATTAGGAAAGAAATTCCTGTCTTTGTGGAACATGAAGGTACACAGGAGCCTGGGGGCAAATGTCAGTGAATGAGCTGCCTATAACACCATGCAGAGGGCAATTTTGGGAGTGCATGCTTATTACCTTGATTATATGGCTCATACACTTAGAGTGCCCTGTGCAGAAGAGGTCTGAATGCTGCTGTCCCAGCTCTTTGCTCACAATAGCAAATACATCCTGATCCTAGAACAGATGCTCCATTTCACACCCTCTACTGTCCCATCCACCCAAACTTCAGCCTGGGATTTGTGGAAATAGCTTTTCAAACGCAACCAGGTAGCTGAGGAGACCTAATGGAGCTTAATTGCCACATGTTTATTACATTTACAGAGTGGAGGGCACTGCAGTCTGAAAGTCTAAATTAATCTTACATTACCAGGCCAGCTACCATGACATTTCTATGTTCCAGTAAAATGCAAACATAACAATTAATTTGATTTCTTTGTATCAGCAGAGAGAATCAAACAGAGTACAGAGGTCTCAGCAGTAACCTGAACCTCTTCAATCAAAGATAAGTTTGTTTTTTTTTCTAAGCTAAGGGATTTGAAAACATTTGCAAGCTGCAGGGCTTGTGCATGCACTCAGTTCCAACCTCTGCATGGGGACAGCCTGGCAGGACCCAACCAAATGTAACTTCTACCTTCCCCTGACTTTTCCCTACCCAAGCTCTGGCTCACGATGCTGTATAGCTTGGGGGCTACAGCTTCTGCATGAGACTGAAAAAGTAGGTGCTGAAATCCCACTGAAAGTAGATGCTGCATCCCTTTAGGTCTCAAATCCATCTGAAATGTTTGTTATTGTGATGATAAAGCTGTTGAAATGTGTCCCGCATTAGAGTGACACAGTTCCTCCTGACTCTTAAAGATTACACCTGAAAATATAACCCTTAGGGGTATTTTTAGAGTANCATGAGAAAGGCAAGCTCCCAAGAGGAGCAAGAAGAAACAGTTTGACAAGTAGATGAGAGGCACCATGCAATTCTATCTTTACTTAAGATGCCTAGTTTAAACTAAGGACAAGAGTTTCCTTCCTTCGTGTGCAGTTTGGCATGCAAAAGGATTTGTGACCTACATGGGCTCTGTTGTGTTCAAGTGATGAAAATGAAGACTTATAAAATTATCTAAACATAGAAGTCCTGGGAGGTGCAAAAGTTTTCTTCATTACGAATGTGATTATTTTCGTTACCCTTATCTTGACTTAGCATGTAGGAAATGCAATTGGTACAAGGCAACAGGGTCCTTGCCCAGCTTTCATAGAATCATAGAATCATAGAATGGTAAGGTTGGAAGGGACCTCAAAGATCATCTAGTTCCAACCCCCTGCCATAGGCAGGGACATCTCCCACTAGTACAGGTCACTCAAGGCCTCATCCAACCTGGCCTTGAACACCTCCAGGGAGGGAGCAGCCACAACCTCCCTGGGCAACCTGTGCCAGTGCCTCACCACCCCTCACTGCAAACAACTTCCTCCTAACATCCAGTCTAAATGTCCCCTCTGCCAGTTTAAACCCATTGCCCCTTGTCCTGTCATTGCAAGATCTTGTCAGATACTGGAAGGCTACTCTAAGGTCTCCTGGAAGCCATGTCTTCTCCAGACTGCAGAGCCCCAACTCTCTCAGCCTGTCCTCATAGGAGAGCTGCTCCAGCCCTCTCAGCATCTTCGTGGCTCCTCTGGACCTGCTCCAACAGTTCCATGTCTTTCCTGTGCTGGGGCCTCCAGAACTGCACACAGGACTGCAGGTGGGGTCTGAGGAGAGCAGAGCCAAGGGGCAGAATCCCCTCCCTTGCCCTGCTGCCCACACTGCTCTTGCTGCAGCCCAGGACTCGGTTGCTGTCTGGGCTGCATGCACACACTGCAGGCTCATGTTGAGCTTTTCATCAACCCAGGCCCCAAGGTCCTTTTCCTTTTCCTCCTTTGTGGGAGAAGAGAGGACTTCCATGGCTGGGACTGGGCTGAAGATCCCATGGCAGGGACAGGGCACCCCTGCCTCACAGAGATAAATGAGCTAAAAGCTTTCCAAGCGCTGCCTAAGTGCGAAAAGAAAGAGCAACTTTCTCTAGACATGTTTTGCTAAGGTGCCGCTTCCTTTTTTGCAGAAGCAGCCTCTTCAAAGGGATGGCTTTTTCATCTCAATGCCGTAGCCAAACAATAGTCAATTCTTGGTACTGAATATCTTCAATTACCACACTACCTTGCAGGATAGGAGACTAGAAAGGTTATGCATAGAGAGGATAATTTTGGTTCATAGGCTCTAAATGTTCCCGGCCGCAATGATGTGGTGAAAGAAGATGTCTTCCAAGAAGTTCACGTTACTGGCTGTAGTAAAAGAAAATAGCTATATTGTTTCAGCCAGCAATTTCTTCTCATTGTCTTCGTTTTAAAAACCATGCATACTCAAAGGCCAAGGGATGTGTTTCACTACAATTTGAGAACTGTACTGTAACCAAATATTATCTTCATTTTGCTCCTTGTTTCATGTTACTTTTTGGTCCTTGAGTTCTCCAAAGTTCATCGTTGCCCGTGACATTACTGTGACTTGCTAACTTTCTCATTATTTCCCCAATCAATAGGAGAACAATATATGGTGTTATTCTGTATTTCAGTTACCTGTCACTCAGTGTTTTATCTCCATTGATACTCCAGGTACAGCTCACAGAAACCAAAGTAGGCTGTCTTGTCTTCCACTAATCTTGAATGCCTTTTGTTCGGAGGTGTTTTGTATTCATCAGTCAACTAAGGACTCATCCTGAAGAAGCCCTCAGTCAGCACATAGATCTCAGTGAAAAAGGGATATACAGCTCGTGAAATATTCATAGCAAAAGGTACCTCAATCATTTTCACCTTTTGACCCTTTGAAGATGAAAGGATTATCAGCCGTGAGTGGCAAATCTTCGGGATGTGAAATTTTCATAGATGAAATACCTTCCCATTCCTCTTATCCACTTTTGGTATTAAGCCCCTTCAGAAGAGACATTTATCTACCCACTCTGTTTGCTGCTGCAGTTGGGTCAAACTCGAAATAGTTTTAATAAAAGTCCAAAGTTGAAATGATAGTGATCAAAACCTGGAAATAGCCAAGAATTTATTTTTTTTTTAAGAAAGGAAAAATGCCATGGATGTTTGCTGCTTTCTGCACTTCCCTGGACACCACAAGAGCCCTTTTAGGATAGCTCAATAAATACAGTGTAGTACAATTCATAACCAAAACTGTCATTTGGGGAATCAAGTGATAAGTCATCTCCATTGTGAAGTTGAAATCCAGCTCAATAAGTGAGATTTTCTGATACTTATAGTCTGTTAAAGGAGAAAGATGAATGCTGATGGTAGGCAATTAGCTTGTTCAGGGATCTCCACAGCTAAAAGCAGGCTGTAAAAGCTGCACAAAACAGATAGAGTGATTGGAAGCAGAAACAGTCGTCTAAAATTGTATACTGCTTCTCCAAAGAGAAAAAAAAAATGTTACCTTTCAAAATAAAAACATCTCTGTTTTGGAGCTAAGCCAGGAAGTTCTATCCACAGGCTGGATCTCATTACTTACAGGATCCATCTTTTCTAAACAGCAAATCAGCAGTGTCACAGATGTGGTACAAGACAGCAGAAGATTGTGCACATTTGCATGGAAGCAGGGGCTGGTTGCAGTAATCCTGAGTTCATACCCTGATGCACATGGGGGAAAGGAGAGGCAACCTGGAGTGGCACTCCTGCAAGAAGTGTCAGTGTAAGTCACCCTGTTTACAGAGTCACCAAGCCGCACCTCATGTCCCATGCAACTCGAAGCGTTGGGTGGCTCTGATGTCATTGCCAAAGAGATGCCTCCTTTCTGTTGCTTCTCTTCCAAACAGCAAGTAAGGACTACTGCTTTCTTCCAAGCTAGTGGTCAGAAGCTGCCCCTGCCTGCTTTTGTGATGAGAAGGTCAGTGCTAGGACTCACCTGTGCCACAGTCGTGTTGGTGAGTCGCCAGACTCAGGTGAGGCAATGCCATTCCCCCAGCCGTACCCCTTGACTGCCATGTCTGCAAGGGGTTCCATGGGGATGGGATATTGTGGGAAAGGGCTACAGTCCCCACTACACCTATGGTGTAAAGAAGTGTACAGACCTACATCTCACCAACACCTGAAAGAAGAGCAGCACTAAGGTGTGTATCTGATCTTGTTGGGTTTACTGCCTGAAGTTCTATGCCTGTTATGTGTCTGTAGGTCTGGCTCTGTAATATATACCTCTGGGATCTTATCTGATCAAGCTCACTAAAGGTAATCATAACCATTGAAACAGAAGTAGGAATCAACACAAACAATGAAAAGTGTTAACGAGAGCTGCTCTTAATAGGCACAGAGTGAAGGTGTGAGGGATGGTGTCTGCAGATCATTTTTGCCCTATGAATCAAGGAGCCTCCTTAGAAACACAGCACAAACTTCACCATTTTCATACTTAAGCTTGAACAGATACCAGCACCTCCAAAGAGATTTTCATTATTACTTTAACTAATGTAGCCAATATGAAAAGAAAACTGAAGCAACACCTTCCTGTCACACATACTTCAATATTAAAGAGCAACATTAATTACAAATGAATCCCTGAGATGCTGAGTGCCCCTCTGTAAATGGGCTGAATATTTTCATTTTGCATGCTGAACAAACTGACTCATGAGGAAGCAGCAGCAAGATTTTAATTCCATATAGTACCTCCCCACCTCTGAATTTATTTACCAAGAATAACATTTATTTAATGTAATTTAGTTCTAAATATTTAAAAGCTCACTTTGTTTAATATGTTTTCAAGTACAAGATGTTAAGTAATTATGTATGATGTGGTGGTCTTTTATTAGATAGTTAATGACCATCTGGGAATTCAAGCCCCAAGGCAATGCCAAGGGCTTCTGAGTATTAACATAGTGGTAATGGACTAGCACACTCTACATGATTATGACTATTAACTAAGCATAAAAAAAATAGCATTCAAATTAAAATAGGAAATTCAGATTTAAGGCTTCTCTAGCATCCTTAATTTAATCAGATCATAGTGACCCATATGGCTGAGTCTTGTGTTGAACTGGATCAAATGGCAAAGAGATTCAAGCTAACATCTCCTCTGGCCATAACAAGTTGTGAAGCCAGGTACCCACTGCTCCCAGGTGCCAGCATCCCCTTGTCAAAGCTCAGGAGAAATTCCTGTCACCTTGCATCACCTGAGCATCAGCAAAACGGGCAAGATGTTGCCTTTCCCCAGCATCATGAATGGAGCCAAGAGGGATGCCCTTACCTCATACATGCCCCTGGGGCTTGGGGGCTTCTTGCTGGACCAGGTGGCATCTTGAAGACCAGCATCACCCCAAAGCAGTGGCAAAACAGACTCAAAGCTAGGACTATATTTCCCCACTACTGCATACTTTGCAGTCACTGGATTTTTGTGGTGTTTTCTTTTAAATAGGTGATGAAAACCAAAGAGACTTATTGTAAACAAATGTAAGTTAAAAAGCCCCAGTGCATTTTGGTATGCTCAGGCAGGGTTGCTGCTTATAAACAATACTTTGGAGAGGAGGTAAGAACAGATACTGCTTTCATTTCATTCTTGCCTCTATATTGTAGTGCTGTTCTCTCAGGCAGGTAGCAACATCACTTTCACAGAAGTTAGAGATAGAAAAGATCAATTGGATTATACAGTTCTCTTGACATGATAATGTGCTCTGTATAGACTTGTTTTGCCATCATTTGTCATAAAGTCTCCAGAGGCTTGGATTGCCATCAGAATGATGTCTTAATATGGTCTCTGCTCCACAGAGCATCCAACTGAGTCTCAGGCAAGAGAGAAAAGCATGGTGTTATAGAAAACTGCTGTTGGGACTTGAGGATTTCCTTTCTATTTCTCACATTATACTTCAGGTCTTTAGTCAGGAAAAAGGAGCTGTTTGAACACTAGCTCCAGTGGAAACCTAATGGACATATAGACATAGTCTGTGATAGTCTGTGCAGACTATCATCACAAATCACTATCATCACTATCATCATCATCATCACAAAATGTTCACTCTTTTTAGTTAGAACAAAAATGTCTTTATTGGTATCACAGACTTTTTAATTTTAAAAAATACATTTTGCCCTGCCTTGGGGATCTGGTTAAAGTTGGGTATAAATAGGCTGAAGTCAAGCATAAAAAAAGGGGAAAAAAAAAAGAGTAAGTGTCAAACAAANAAAGGGACAGACAAGGGATGACAGTACATGGAAGTTTAACTAAACACTTTCCATCTTTTTTTCTTGTCCGTCTTCCTTCTTTTTTTTTTTTTTCCTCCTTGTAGGTAAAGAAAAATATTTATAAATATATTTTTTGTCTATAGCACAGTGCATTCTCAAAGGACCCAGAGGAATCTGAGCTCTTAACAAGCCTTTTGAGGTAACGTTTGAGGTAAGTGTATCCACTGCTGAATGCAGTCATCTCTGGGCTGTTTAAGAGGACATAGAAATGCTGCATACAGCCAAGAGGTAAAGGAAAAGAAAAATGCCCGAGGTGCGTGCAGTTAATGCAAAATCCTTGTGCTGCTGTGTCACTGGAATACACATGATCTCAAGTCCAGGAAAAAATTAAAAGGTTAGAAAAGTTACAACCCAAGAAACAACAGGACAGTGCCAAGTGAAAGGTCACAAGACAAATGAAAAACACATCAAATGGCTCACCCACTGATGTGCTTTAATAGCAAAATGACCCCCATCAAAATGTTCACCGTGAGTGCAGTATCAGAAACTCTCTGAAGAATGCAATGAAGCTGTTGGCTTCCTAAATTAATCAAGTTTATAGCTTGCCTGTAAATTTTGGTCAGGACTTCTAAATACTAATGTTTAGCTACTACCATTTTAGCTAATATAATTTCCTCTTGAAAACACACCTTCTTCTCCAGTCATGGGAAGTGTGTTTATTGTGGCCACCATCCCAATGCTATGGCACCCTACATGCTCACATGTATTACCCAATGCTAGGAGTGATCTTGGCTTAAATTGTGTGTCCATTTGCCTCACTCATTTCACTCTATCCTGAGCAAAGGGGAAGAAGAAATGAAAGGTTTAATATGGCACTTGGTGCCATGGTCTAGTCTCGAGGTCTGTGGTAATGGGTTGGACTTGATGATCTTTGAGGTCTCTTCCAACCTTGGTGATACTGTGATACTGTGAAATCTGAAGGCAAAGGGACAGCACTTTCTAACAGTGCATTCTGTGGTCATCCAAAGCAATTATTATTGCTCACTACATTTCCATGCAGAAATCATTACATTTTATATCACAATATGTGGGTTGGGTTGGTTTTTGGTTTTTTGTTTTGTTTTGTTTTTTTTTATAAGTAAGCTTTAAGCAAATTAGAATACTTAATATGTTTTTTGAACTTTTGCCAGATGCACGCTCCCAAGCCAGTTCCTCCTATTTACATTGTAGCATTTATCCATCTACAAATATGAGAAGATTTATCTGTCAGATTCTGTGCAAATTCAGAACGCAGATAATTCATAAAAAAGCTTCCTTTTTCAAAATGTTCTGTGGTTTTTCTAATCTCATCTCTTTTCTAATTTCCTAATCATATAACCTTGAAGTCTAAAGACACAGCCTGTGATAATCTGTGTAAACTGTCTTTATTGTTATCACAGACATTTATATATAAAAAAAAAAAAAACAAAACAAAAAGAAAGGAAACACAAAACAACACACACAAAAGCAGGCATTCAAAGCTGCCTTTTAAGTAATACTTTAGTCACAGTTCAATCAGATCCACATTACTGCTACTCATCAGATAGAAAGTGTTCGCGAGCAGGAGGGGGATATTGACTTTAAAAATTCACTGGCGAGGCGTACAGAGCCTGCAGGAATGTCAAAACTCCAACCTGCATTTTGATGTTTTTGCCTCAGGTTAGTCTTGACTGACATGCTTGGAGCACTCTTGTTTGTGCTCCGGCATCCATTAACTGTCCTTGACTCAATGTTACACGGGCCTTTACGGTCAGCTCGGTGCCTAATGGTTACAGCAGATTAGATGCCACGAGGTGTAAGAAAAGCATACGCCTCACTTTAAGGGATCACATTGGTCGGTCCCTGCTTCATTAGGGGGTATTGTTTGATCCTAAATTAATGAGAGCCTGTTAATTATTATTCTGATAAGTCTGCTTCACGTGGGAGCATGCCAGGCAAGTGGTGCTGTAAAGAAATGAGAGTTTTGCGGAAGAAAACACAATGTCAAGGTTGAGGTGTCTTTGAGTGGGCTTGGTTTCCATGTAAGGCATTTCGCTCAAGTGTGGATGTGGGGGAGAGAAAGTCTTAGCTGTACTTTTGTTCAGCGTTAAACGACTCCCTTCAAAACCAGCTCAGAGCAGGCTTATCGATAAGTCCAGCCCATAGGCAGACGTATATATCTGTAATCCTGTGCTTTGCTGACTTGCCTTCTCTTTGGCTTTGTCCTGCCTTGCTTTCCACAAAGTTTTTGTAAAATGATCCAACACCCACTTGCACTCAGGTTCAAGGAAAGTCTCCTTTTCAGAAGAGAGCAAAACGGGTGCTAAAGCAGTGCTAACATTAACAATCATTTTAATCGTGCTGATGTCACTCACATTAATATATATGTAGACAGAACTCTACAGTAACTGCTGACAGGTGCAAATCTGCCCATAGAAATGTTTTTCTTTAACATCAAGCTCAGATAAGCTTCTGAGGTACCTATATTCATGTACTGGGAAGTACTGAGATTAGACAGATGTCTCAATTTAAAAAGAGAGGGAAAAAAAAAAAATCTCATGTAGATGTGACACTTGTTCACCTGTGTTTTTCTGCCAGGCTATATAATGCTATCAGAAGATAACCAGAGTTTTGATTTATACACCTCGTGTGACATTGACTGGCAGCTCTACAGAGAACACATGCAAAGAGATGGTAATTTAGAAATATGAAGAGCTTATTAGGCCAAATGGAAAGTTTAAAAAAAAGAAAAAAAGCATTTCATTTTACTTCTTTTGAAATTAAATGAGGGACAAACCACCCAAACTGAACTTCCCCACGCTGAGGCACTGGGAGCTTGAACATGGACTGGTCCCAGGACGTGCAGATGGCCTCGGACTCTTCAAAAGGCCAGGAAAGGAACACAAAATGCCCTAAATTCTAACGCAGGAAGGGCTTGACATTTTAATCTGACTTAGTAGTTGAGGGCAATCTAGGTTATTAAATGGATCTCTTGCACTTATCTGAGGTATTTTGCTGCAGACAGAGAGAAAGATGCTCCTCGTTGCTCTGTGGCTTGGTGAGTCTCAGCTGTGGTTCACAGGTAGAAAGCACACCCTTCGGCTATCCTGGTCACCCATGACCATGAAGCTGGCTGCCTAGATTTAGTGTCTTTCAGTTTGAAAACTCTTGCCAGGTGAAGCAGACTCCCCAGACCTGAGAAACTGAGAAATCTGGGAAAGAAAATAATTTTTTTCTGGTAGTGTCAAAGTTGACTCAAGCCAGATAGTGCTATTGGCAACATCTTGAGGCTTTTGAAATAGCAAAATATTTGGAAATAGAATATGACATGTGTACAAAAAACCTGAGAAGAATTAAGAAAAAGAAAGAACTGTGTGTCCTCACATAACTTGTTAGGATTTTGGTCATGAAACGTCAGGTCACATAGCTGATGCTTTTCTTCACTAGGCTGTGTACTTCATTATAATGAAAAAAAAAGTTTTTCTTTCAACAAAGTCATTAAGAAGGGATTGGAATCTTGTAAGCACAAAGGTGGTGAGAAATGTCTGTGTATTTTTCCCACTTTTTTTGTACCTTGCACTGCTGAAGCCATTTGAAATGTCTTCTGCTTATTTTCCTTTGGAGTAAACTTTACTGCTTATGAATAGTTCTCAGCTGACAGGTCTTGACACCAAAAGCTTTCTTCCCAGCTGCAGAAAGGAGCCACAACAAGAAGCAGCTTCATTTGCAACTTCCCCACAATGCTAAACCCTGATCTAATGGTTGCCCAGCCCAACATGGGATTTCCAGGCTTTGGCATCAGTTGTTGAGATGCCTGACAATCAGGTAGCCTCCTGGCTGGTGTTAATTTGCCCTGAAATTTAAAACCTCACACCTGTAAGCATCCTGAGTCGTGTGGATCACCCAGTTGTGTGTTGAGTCCCAGAGGGCATTTCCAAACTTTTGCCACAGTGCTCAAGTGACTGGTACAGACCTTATGTGTTCTGTTGTTTTGTACCTAGCTTGCTCCAAGTCTCATGCTGGAGTTCAAAGGAAAAACACTCTGAATAGACAAGGCAGCCACCCCTTAGACTGATAAATGACCTCAACATGTTTGAGGCATGCTAAAAAA
>WBNM01018712.1:0-45054 GCA_013399055.1 Ramphastos sulfuratus | reverse complement strand
CAAACCAAAACAAAACCAAACAAAACAAATAAAAAACAAACCAAAACAAACAAAACAAAAGCAAAACAAAAACATGAAGGAAAAAAAGCCCCACAGAATAAAAATAAAGAGAAAATCAAACCAAACCACCACCACCAAAACCCAAAACTCCTCCACACCAAAAGGGGTAAGGATGATATTCCTGCTGTGGGAGGTGGCAAATGAGAAAGTGCTGTAGGTCTATGGCCAGAAACCTGTTTCATTTGTTTGATTGTTTTTAACTCAACCAGCAAACCAGCTTGCTGAGGCACGGAGGAATTTCAGGTTCTGCCCTGGCAGCTGAAGAGCAGCCCAGCAGTAGTGGGAAAACCAGCAGGGAAACACAAAAGGGTGGTGTAAAAGCGAAAGCTAAACAGCTTTTTCAACCAGTGAGTCTGCTCCAGTGAGGCAGCTTTCAAGGCTCCATCTCGGCCTAAATGAGAGCTGCTGCACTAGGACAGCAGCGAAACGAGACTGGTAATTATCACTGGCGCTTTTACAAGCCAGGAGCTTTACAGTGCTCATGTGATGGCAAGTGCTCGTTGTGCACTGGAGCAGTTTCTCTGGAAGCCTTGGCTTTGTTCTCCCCTAGTCCTGAGAACAACAACAAAAAAAGGAGTGTTGCAAGGGAAGTGCAGAGTGAACCCAAAAAGAACAATGGAATTGTAGTTGATTTGTTTAAATCTGAAATCAAGGTTAGTTAGAAGTACTACAGCTTTAATAAACCAAATTGTTGTTGGGTTTTTGTTGTGGGGTGTTTTTTTTTTGGTTTGGTTTTGTGTTTTGGGTTTTTTTTTAAGGACTCTTTTAAAAAATTTTTTGGCAACATCTTTCTTTTCATTTGATGGTCCTGTCATCCCAGAACTGTATATGTTACTGATCCTGCCTGTATTCAAAGCTGTTATTAAGTGGAGTCTTTTAGATTTTAGAGAAATGATAATGGTTCCAAAGATGACAGAAAGTGGCAGCTGGTGACAAAAAACCCCCTTGATAAGACGACAACAGTAAATCAAACTACTGCCACTTTTTCGTTTCATGTTTGTTAATACCACCTCGCCTTTTGAAGTTTAAAGCAAGGTTCAAAAGAGCCAGGTGCTGAATCATAATATTAAAGCAAGTAAGGAGCTCCATGAAAGAGAGGAGATCTGAGAGGGGAAAGCAACAAACACGGCTTTCAACTGCCTTTTGTCGGCCTTTCTGCAGATGTCACCAGTTGTTATCCCCAGCAGAGGCTTCAAGCTTGTAGCAGTGCCTCTGGCTGATTCCAACTCAACGTTTCAAGTGTCAATCAAAAAGGAAGGACGCAGCTTAGGTCCTGGTCATTGTCCTGTGAAAAAAGCCAAGCATTTAACATTGATTTAGCTCCCTCAATATACAAAGATAGAGCCAGCTTTGTGCAGCAAAAGGGCCTTTGGCAAGGTTGCTTGTAGAGCAATTCCATCGCATCCGATGCTCCTTGGTTTAGCTGTCACACTGCAGTGTCTGGAGTCCTATGAAAAGTTATTCAGGAATGAGTGAGCAAATTAAAAAGAAATAGCATGCTCTCCTAAATAGCAATGCAAGCCATAGAAAGTGCTTTTAATGTCATTTAGCCCTGAAAAGCATTTTTAATAAAAGTATTTTGTGCTTTTAAATGCCTTTTTAACAAGGAGAATAAGATGTTTCAGGACAAGAGGGGGCCCTTGTGAAACCCATCTCCATTGGATTGGATAAGCAATTGTACCCACAAAGTGTCTGTGGTCAAGTGTTTGCTTATTTTGTTTCCAAGCCACTTGCATTCAACTCCATCCACACACTGCATTATCCTTCCATATGGATATACAAAATGACCCCAAACCCAGTGACAACAAAAAGGCCCTGCCTGATTGAGAGATGCCCCCCACTCTGGCTTTTCCATCTTTTCTCATGCCAAATTCCTGCCCACCTCTCATAATTTTCTTAAAAACACCTTGGCAATTATTTCCTTCTCAGCCATTTCACTCCCCACCAGCTCTTGCAGGCACCACCAGTTGCTTGGCGCAGAGGTGGAAATGACAATTTCCTTGGTGGCTACACTTGGACTGTTTCAGCAGGTGGCAGGCAGGTGGTCCAGAATGTGGCAGAAACCACATCTTCAGCTTTTAAAACCAAAATCATATAGAGTGAAACACGAATCAAATGTGCCTACTGTTTTAAATAAAGTCAACAGAAACCCAATAGTCAGTAGTCTTGGCCCAGCAAAGTTCTTATTCATGCATCCAGCTTCAATCAGACGATGGAAGCAGTTTGAAGATGGGGAAAATGTTCCCCTTTTGCACCATCAGTATTGCTTCTGCTTTCTAATTTGCACAGTACTTGCTGCTTTGAGCTAATTGGAGTATTTTTGCTGAGAGAAATTCTTAGCTGTGAGAAGAAAGAAAAAAACAACAAGAGTAACCTAGATCACTCATTCTTCTGCTAGTCAAAGCATAGCTCAGGCACTCGCTGCTCACACACTGCTCAGTTAATTCTCAGTTGCTGTTCTGCTCCTTCACTTGCAGTCTGTGGTTGCTTCTGCCTTAACTCTAATCTGACCTATCCCTTTATTTCCTCTAACCTCCTTGTTGTCTTTTTGACATCTCACCTCAGATCTCTCCAGATTTATCATGTGAGATACACGAGGATTAATCTGGTTATTGCTGAAGGGAGGGAAAGAAGGGGGAAGGGTGGGGGAGGTTTGGGTTGGGAGCCTCCTGGCAATCTGATTGTTTTGGAGGGATATTTTGTGTTTCTGCATTACTTTTAACTTGTCTCTAACTGTATATTGTGTATATATCTACTTGTACATTCTGCTAAGCTGTAAATAGAGCTTCATTCCTTAACTTCCAGCCGGCTAAGCCTAGTCTGGGTGATTTCATTTGGGGGGCGGGGGGGGAGCAGGTAACTCCCAAACCATCACACCAACCTTTTCAGCCTCGTTTGTGCAGAAATACAGGTAAAAAATGTCACAAGAAAGAGAGTATTTCCCTGATGGTAGTTGTTTTTCAGAAGCTGGTTTCTCTTCTTAAAGGTCAGTTTTCTGGTAATACTTTCCTAAGCCGAAGCTACGCTGACCGATGATACAGCACAGTCCCTCAAACTCACTGTGTACAGCAGTGGTTTTGTCTGAATGAGGGACAAGATTTCTCCTGATGAGCCTCAATGGAGACACATTCCTGCAGAAATTAATGTCAGCTTGATCTAAGTTTCAGTCATGGTCATCAAGATGTATCACTCACACTTGTGTGGTAGCACAGCTCAGGAAACAGGGCACACTTATCACCTGTGACCTCGGTGGCCTAAGCCATCCAGGATATTTTGCATCCTGGCAGTCCCTGGCTTCCAATCTATACTTCTCATTGACCTCTACCAGTAGCACACCTCTTTGCCTTGCTTTACAGGGCCAGATTCAGGCTTAGTTTAAGCAAATGCACTTTCCTTAAAGGTGCCAGAGGGGCCCAGCTTGCACAAGAAGATTTGATGGACCACCTCTGGTGAATGGCACTCAAAGGCCTGCTGATACAGTTTATTAAACACTTTTATTGAACCTTTCTGGTCCCTTGGAGAATTTAAAAAAAAAAAAAAATCTCTGCTGCCTTGTTTGCTATCCCCCCCTATATGCTCAAGCTTTTATTTCCCTTCTCACCCACAATAGCTAATTTCTTTTTTGCTTCCTCAACCTGTTCACTCCCAGCCCTCTTGCTCTTGATGTGGCTGTGTTTTTAAAGATCACATAAGTGAGCCATTCATTCTGCTTGCACGTCAAAACAAAACAAGTGACAGGAGTGATTTTCCTGTGAGCAAGTAGATATAAGTACACTGCAAACCAGTTTCAAAACTTTTTGAATAGCAGTGCCACACACCATATCCTTGGAGGTCATGAGATAATGCATTCAGGTTCTTTAGTATAGTGAGTGTAATGTTTCTGGTTGTCATTGTATCCATTGGAAATAATGGCTTCTGGTCAGCACAAGTTAGTGGATGCAAGCAGCACACTATGTCACAGCAGCCTCACTAATGCAGAAACCATTGTACAGCCAGACATTCCTGCCTTACCCATGAAGAGTAATTGCCTCAGTGTTTAATTGGGGAAAAACAGCACAGTCCTGGGAGTGTCAGGGATGTAGCACTTATGAATCAACTCATAATTTCGTTTATAGAAGGAAATTTTTTTTTTTCTTCTATAATCACAAAATATCTTTTTGCTTGAGTGCCTGCTATTGCCATTGCTAAGGCTGTGACACAGAGAAATCGAGTTTAGTTTGTTTTTATTCCAGACAGTGGAACTCTGTATTTGCACTGTTTCTTCGGTAGCAAAACCTCAGCGTGCATAGTCCGTACCGAGCATTTCCACTCACCTGTCTTGCACAAAAACTGTCTTTGGTCTAGTGATTTTTCTGCAACTTAATTGATTGCAGACTGCAAAATCTGAATTGCAGGCACTGTTGTCTTCTTCTTCATTTGTCAGGCAAGAGTTCTGTGATGATGCCTCTAGTCGACATTTCCCAGAGCTGATGTGACTACAGGAAATATCAATACATTGGTTTGCAACTATTTTCAGTGCCTCTAGTGACAATAACTTTGGATGTTATTTACAGAGCTAGCAGGAGTCCTCGATCCCAGATTAAGCCATCATTGCAATTAAAACTGTTAGTATTCCAAAATTAATAGCCAAAGCTGGAGGGACTCTCTCCTGATGGATACTACTGACAGCTATGCCCACTTACTCAATATGTCTCAGAGTTAAGTGTTGTTTCTCAAAGCAATGAGCCTCTAGCTTCAGGCACCTGCCCTAATTCCAGTACCAAGTCTGCCTGTTCTCAGCACTTGTTGTCCATTTGCCATGGCAAAAATACCCAAGACGACCTTTCCAGGACTATCTCTGTTTAACTGCTACACAATAAACATGAAGGAAATGCCAAAGCAGAGGAGTATATTGACTAGGAGAGGTAGATGCCAGTCACTGAAGACTGAGTGCCTAACAGCCACCTAACTGGGTTGGGATGTCATGACAAAGGCACATAAATGGAGGAGACCTCAGGAAGTCTCAGCCTGTCACTTAAAAGTGAGACCATGCCCAACACTGCACTGGGTCTTGAGCTCTCTTAGAAGTTTCAAGAAGTTATTTTGCATTGAGTAATTAGTTATATATATATATTGGGTCAGAGGGGGGTGGGGAATCTCAGGATAACCCAGGCTGGTCTAAAGGGTACACATGTTCTATAGCTTCACTAAGAGGATCAACACTATTACTGACCATCTGATTTTATGGATGAGGGAAACCTTTTGCAGAGTAAGAAGTACTGAGTTGAGCATAGAGAATCATAGAATCATAGAATGGTAAGGTTGGAAGGGACCTCGAACATCATCTAGATCCAACCCCTTGCCATAGGCAGGGACACCTCCCACTAGCACAGGTCACTCAAGGCCTCCTCCAACCTGGCCTTGAACACCTCCAGGGAGGGAGCAGCCACAACCTCCCTGGGCAACCTGTGCCAGTGTCTCACCACCCTCACTGCAAACAACTTCCTCCTAACATCCAGTTTCAATCTCCTCTCTGCCAGTTCAAACCCATTGCCCCTTGTCCTGGCATTACAAGACCTTGTCAACAGTCCCTCCTCAGCCTTCCTGTAGGCCCTCTTCAGATACTGGAAGGCTACTCTAAGGTCTCCTGGAAGCCTTCTCTTCTCCAGTCTGCAGAGCCCCAACTCTCTAAGCCTGTTCTTGTAGGAGAGCTGCTGCAGCCCTCTGAGCATCTTCGTGGCCTCTGGACCTCCTCCAACACTTCCATGTCCTTCCTCTGCTGGGGGCTCCAGAACTGTACACAGGACTGCAGGTGGGGTCTGAGGAGAGCAGAGTAAAGAGGTAGAATCCACTCCCTTGCAAGCTATCAGGCTTGCAAACCCCAGTTCAAATTCAATACCAGACCTGAAGAAGGAATTGCATCTGTCTTTCTCCAGCACATTTTATTTTTTTCCAACTGAAATCATTCAGTGAATGAGACTGTATTTACAGAGTGTTTTAACTGCTCTGAAACAGTATTGTCATCTGATTCTTTATACTGATCATCTCTATCAGATATATCCCATATGGCCATCATCAGCAAGCCACTGGTTTCATGGTAGGCATCAGATATTGAAGTTTCTCATATGCTTGTCCCACAGTCCCACTAGCTTTTGTAGTTTTTGTAGTAGTATCCATTTTCATCATCCTTCTGCCTGTCAGCATCCTACCACTGGTACGTTACTCCTCCATTCCTCTCCGACTTGTTTTTATGTCCTTGCTCATGCAAGAAGTCATTATTTTAACAAGCTTAACAACTCATAATACTCTATGTAAGTGCAATAATCTTAAATAAATTCCTAGAGAGCTAATATGGTTCTGCTCACTCTTTTCTGTATGGCAGAATTAAACCTCAGTCAATCTTCTCCCTGAAAGCTCACTGGGTTTGAAGTTTGCCATGTAACATTCTCTCTGCCTGGGGCCACCAATACCGGATTGGTGCTCACCTGCCACTAGTCATCAGGTGGCAATTTCAGCACTTTGGGGATTCTTTTAATTTGCCTTCTGAAATTTGTACCTTTAAAGTTCAGACTCGTGGGGTTTTAAGAGAATTTCTCTAGAACCACAAGTATAAAAAAAAAACTTTGGTTTTGTTGTTTTCTAAACAGATGAGGGAATAAAAGTTGCCCTCTCCAGATGTTCATAGAAATGTAAAGTAGAAAGCACTATAGAGAGATGCTCACTGAAATTTAAAGTGCATCTAAGGCTGCAACTGTGATAACATGTCTCTATCATGGAAAAGTACATGCATATGAAATCTTCATATTACATGTATGAAGTCATGCACACATGTGGTCATATATCAGATGTTAATTTTGCCTTTTAAAAATATTAAGAAAAACAAAGCCCAAGTATTTCCTCTTTAATATAACACTAATCATAGAATCATAAAATCATAGAATGGTAAGGTTGGAAGGGACCTCAAAGCTCATCCAGTTCCAACCCCCTGCCATAGGCAGGGACACCTCCCACTAGCACAAATCACTCAAGGCCTCATCCAACCTGACCTTGATCATCCTCAGACACTGGGCAGGGGGTGCTGCCTGGCAGCCAGGGGAAGGAAGCTGGTTTAGTTTTTGGAGGGAGGAGGAGGAGAGGGGGGCAGGAGCTGCACCTCCATCACTTCTGTGCCAGTTTAGCAATGAGAGCTTTCCACTTGGCCCTCTTCTGCGTGATGTGGGAGGGGTTGAGGAGGCGCAGCCAAGGCTTGGTGTCGTTGTCATAGTAAGCTATCATAAATATAACAAATACAAAAATATAAAAAAATATTTTAAATGCTTTAAGCAGTTTGATTTTTCTTTTTTTTTTCTTTTTCTTTTTTTGTTTTTTTTTTCCATTGTAATTCCCAACAGCCAAAGTTTGCTCTGCACGTGTGTGATGGCTTGGGAGTTCCCTGCCTCCCCCCCAACTATGAAAATCACCCAGACTAGACTCAGCTGGCAGGAAGTTAAGGACTGAAGCTCTATNTACAGATATTTACAGCTATATACAGTAGCATACAAGTTAAAAGTAATACAGAAACACAATACCCCTCCCAGAAGTCAGAGTGCCCAGGAGGGGCTCCCAACCACCCTTCCATCTTCTTTTCACCCCCCTCTATTATCCTAGAATCTGCCTTGCATGCAAGGTGAGTTGAAAGGGTCAGCAAGGGGGGTTAGAAGCAGAATGATTAATTGGGTTATACAGATCCTACTAGAAGCAGTTAATACAGCAGAGGCCAGGCAGAAACAGAGACTGCCTTATCTATGTTTGTGTCCTTGTTTTTGTATGTTTCTGCAAACCTATGGGTGGAATAGACATCACCATTGTTTTCTTTCCACAGCCTATAATCTAATTTTCTCCATGAAAATATTCCAGTTAGCCTCAAACCAGCACAACGTGGAAGATGCTGCAACATGGCGAAACCTAAAGTGCGCTGAGATGTATGCGGTAGTCACATCTGCAGCAACAGCAAACGAGATTCATCACTGGCATTCCCAGTTCAGTTCAGCTGAGGATCTGTCCCCCAGTCTGTTTATTATTAGATTAAATGGACAGGAATATATTCATTTTCTGCTGAACTTTTTTCATGGCCTTGTTCTTTCTTCCTTTCTTTGCATTTCTCATACCCCATCCAAAATTGGTGCGGCAGAAATTCAATGTCCCTGCTGCTGCTTTTTTCTGCCCCCCCCCCAACTCCTTTTTTTTTTTTTCACTTGAAGCTCAGTTGCAAAGCCAACTAGATTTCGTCATGGCTTATGTGCTCTTCCACTTGCTGTCTGTAATCACAGTCATTGTGAAACTCAAAGCTAAGTCAAGAATTGTTGCCTTTTTATGGCTCCCTCTTTTATATATGTTGTGTTGGAGAGCGGTCGTTACTGCTTTTTTTGTCATTATTTCTGGGCTTCACTCCATTAGCTAGTGAACAGACCTTCTCTCATTGCTTTCCTTCAGTAAATACTGTAACATTCAGCTCCCTTTCAGGCCTGTGCTTTTAAAGAAAATCTTTGTACAATTAAAGATATGAAATTGCTAAATACAAGGCTGCATTCATTGTTCTCCCTTTTTTAAAGGTTTAATCACACTTAATGGCTCTCTTGAAAACTTGAATTTTCCATGTTGATGGTTTTACCCCACTGAAAGAGTTTGCTAATATACTTTTCAAGTGTTTTCTCCTTAAATGAGCTATTCAAGAAGTTCTGTGCAGATTAAGATTGAGGAAGGATATATCCAGAAACAATTATGAAAAGGGTCTAGGGCTATTCTCCCCCTNCTTCCAACCTTACCATTCTATGATTCTATGATTCTATCCAGTGGCAGAGATTCATGAGCTCAGCAGCAGGCAGAAATAGGAAAGAGAAAACAGTCCTGTCCAGCTTTGGTGGACACAACTTAAAATGTTTTGTGTTCCTTTCCTTTCAGACTGGTCTCAGACCAAGTGTTCTTCCATCTTGAACCCTCGCAAGATGCAGCCCCTGATGGCCACATGATGAGCACTGACAGTAGCATGAACCAGGCTGAGCGCAGAGCCCAAGGAAGTGGTAACTTTGGTCCTGTGTGCCTCTTTCCAGCCACAACCACTGCCATGTTCTTCTGAGAGCACCTCTCTGATGAGCTAGTGGCTACAGTGCTGCCCACTCAGGGCTGGAGGGATGTTGCTATGAAGAAGGGAAACACATATCTGTGCTCAATCTGTGGCAATCAACTTTCTGTCTGTGCCTGACCAGCCAAAAGTGTAGTGACCCCTACAAGACACAGACTGGGCACCCATGCGCTGTTTGAAGTTTTGCTTTGGCTGTTCATCACATCTAGGAATGAAGCCACAAGCCTTGGTAATGCTCTGGAAACTTCCAAACACAGCATCCCATTTACTCAGCAGCACAAATTCCTTTGGTTTACCTGATGTTTCTGTCTTGGTAGTCAAAGCCATGCAGGGTATTGGACTTTGCTTCCTGAGATATCTCGTCTCCTTCCACCAACATGACCTCCCATGACATTTGACAAGAACAATTTGAACTGTGAACCAAGAGGGGAAGGTTGTGAGCTTATGCAATGTAATTCTCACAGCTCCTGGAGCTGCTAGACTCCATAATTTGCTTTTATCCATTCTGATAGTCATTGATCTCAATAATATTCAGAAATAATTGTGCACCTCCTTTGTTGCACGCCCGTTTCCCCCACAAAGTTTACACTCAGAGATTCCCAATCCCATTCACTTACACACAAAACCTTAAACAGAACAAACACAAACCTTGTAGTTTACTTTACAAGTTATGGCAGAAGTAGAGAGACAAGCAAGATAATCTCTGCTATTTTATTTATGTCCAAATATTTGGCTGCCACTCAGCTACTTTGGTAATGGGGACGATATAAGTAGGTAGGTGCAGGTTTAGTGAGATGAAGATTATAAATTAAATGTAGTAGGAGTATATTTCATCATGTCTGTCTCAGGGCTGATACCATAACATAAATTCTGGGATACTTTAGATTAGATAGATGAGATGTGCCACTCTCCACTTAAATATTTTGGGTTTGCTTCCAATAAAGTTAATGGAAGTAGGATCAGCTCTTTATTGCTCCTGTACTATCAGTGAGTTTTCACTTCCCATCAAGCAATTCATGTTTTGTATTGCATTGATACGAAAGCCTCATTCTGCTCATCTCAAAGACAGCAGGTTTCATTTTATTGGTGGGAGTACTGTTAGAGTATTAGGGTTTTAAATTGAAGATCCCAGGCTTGGTTCACATGGCTCAGAGCCACCCACTTGTCCTCATTGTGAGCGCTCTGTCCTTACTGTATCTTGTGCAAGAGCACTTAGTTCTCAAGTGCACTTCGGCTGGGGAGGCAGAGGAACACAGACAACTTCACATCATCTTCCAACTGCAGTCCTAGGTTTGTCTGGAGCCCTTTCAGGCCCTGCTTACAGAAGGTTTATTTGTGGCATCATCGGGGCAGCTCTGCAATTGTCTCAGTTAAAATCATGGAGCAGCTACTCTCACTGTAGCAGCAGGACATGCACCAAGGACACACCACCATCACCACCAGGTATGCTACACGATTACAGTTATTGTATGAAGCCATTTTAAATGATGTTGCTTCACTTGCACTCTTAGATCATTTGTATTTGCTCAGATTGGGAACAGGATTACCCAGCAGAAGGCCTTGCCATTCTTCATGGAAAGAGTAATCACCCATTGGAATGGGCTGCCCAGGGAGGTGGTGGAGTCCCCATCCCTGGAGGTGTTCAAGAGGAGGCTGGATGAGGCACTTAGTGCCATGGCTTAGTTAATTAGAAGGGTTAGTTGATAGGTTGGACTCGATGATCTTGGAGGTCCTTTCCAACCTGGTTAATTCTGTGATTCTAAGGGGATGCAGGCAGAGGTTCCCAGCCAAGACAGAGACCTAAGGCAGGAGTGGGCTGTCTGATCACCTGCTCTTAATGGTTTTGGTTTCTCTAATATCCCTCTCATTGTCGATGAAGTAGAATTTTCAGCGTCCGAGCTGCTGCAGTTTTAGAGACCTGCCAGTCATACGAACCTGAATAGTAAATGCTGCACACCTCTGCATTGCTTCAGGACATGTTAGATAAAACCAAATAGCTAGGGAGGAGAGACAAGATCAGCTGGTGCACCTGACTGGTTATTACAGAGCATGGTTTCTACATTTATGATGAGCCATTCCTGGAAGATTCGTATTCAAAATAGCAGCAAATAGCAAATACAAACTATCAATTTAATTGTAAACTGTGTGAATGGGGGAAAAGAGATATTCAGGCATTAGAGATTTCAGTGCATGCCACCTTCTGCTACATTTGCACATCACCTGGTACCTGAAGTGATCCTGCTTGGTCACTGGACCTGCCCACAAACGTCCCAGCACATCCCAAAGTACCTGTCCCTCTTTCACTCAAAACAAGCACACGTTTCAGGAGGGCAGTAATTTTAAACACTTTGCTGAAGCCAGTTGCCAGATTTGCAATGGAGAGGTGAGACAGGACTCAAAGTGAGTGGCAAAACACAGGTCTGGAACCTTTTCCCTCACAGATGGACACAGGCACAATATATTGTCAGGTTTCTTATGACTGCACTAACACTCCCTGATTCATCTCAGAGTTGGCATTGCCAGCAGTGCTTTGCCTTGTGTTCTGGTCCTGACTTTCTTGTGGCACTGTGCTGGAAAACTCAGCCCATTGTCACCTCAAACCCACCAGGGACGTCACACGAGGACATCTTTAAAAGCCATGTGCTGTTCATTCAGTTTGTTTTCTTAAACACAGAGTGTCTCCAAAGTTACTGATTAATTTCACACAGTGCAAGGAGAACTATTGATTTCCCATGTCTGCTCCTGACCCTTTAAGATATAAAAATGCAAATACATTGCTTAAAGAGAATATTTATTTATTCCTTGTACCTGTTAACGTGTGACTTCAACACACACACACAAAAAAGCAGGTCTTGCTAGTTTTGTTTTGATAAGCTCTAGCATATTTGGCCTTTCACAGAAACAATATGCTAACATACTATTCCTCATCTCACACTCCACCTTGTCTGCTGTATGCTCCATGGCTCTCCAGCACTGCCAGAGCACAAGCAGACTGGTGAACCTGCAACTTTGCTGGCGATGTTTATTTTCAGAAGACAAATATTGTGCCAGCGTTAACTTCAATTAGGAGACTTATTTGACAATCTGACTACTCCATCTGATGCCTCAAGGGCAAATTTCAGCACTTTATGAAAGATGTTAGCCAAAGACTGATCTATATGAATAAAATATAGGGGAGAGAAGTTTTAATGAACGTTTGAAAACAAGACTATCAAGAATTAATTGCACATATTTACATGCAAATGTAGAATCTTAGAATCGTAGAATCATAGAAACATAGAATCATAGAATCGTAGGATCATAGTAACAGAATCACAGAATCATAGAAATATAGAAATAGAATCATAGAACCATAGACTCATAGAATCATAGAATCACAGAATCATAGAAACAGAATCATAGAAACATAGAAATATAGAAATAGAATCATAGAACCATAGAATCATAGAAACATAGAATCACAGAATCATAGAAACAGAATCATAGANCCTGTCCTCATAGCAGAGCTTCTGCAGCCCTCTTAGCATCTTGGTGGTCTCCTCTGGACTTGCTTCAACAGTTCCATGTCCTTCCCATGTTGGTGGCTCCAGAACCACAGTTTAGTTCTATATTTGTGAAAATTGGTGCACTCTGACTCACCCTTTAACTCACCCTGCTGTGTCTCCTTATTACAAGTGTTTCAGTACAACCACTAGCACAGGTGATACAATGTGTAGCCCCCACAGGGGGTCGATCTTACAGCCCTACAGCAAGGCATTCTTCCTGCCAGGTACTGTGCAGCAGGACTTCACTTTGCCACATCTCTGCAGGTTCACTCTGCCTCTGACCATTTTTATTCACATCTAATCATCTGGACGAGGCCTTGAGTGACCTGTAATAGTGGGAGGTGTCCCTGCCTATGGCAAGGGGTCGGAACTAAATGATCCTTGAGGTCCCTTCCAACCTTACCATTCTATGATAAACTTCTTATGTGTTACATTTTGATTGCTCTAATGGTGTTTTACTTGCAAATGTAAAAAGCTCCTGTGTTATGTTCCCTGAGAAGCTACTCCCATTGGAGGGAAACTTGCCTGCTGCAGAGCCTGCACAAGGCCTCACACCACTCAGGAGTGCAAATGGAGCTACATTTGACCCTCTTACAGCTCTTGGTCAGATAAAGCTCCAGGTGACTTCAGTGGGAGGTTTGCCTGAGCAGAGACTGTGCTGTCTGCTCCTCACTGTTGTTACAAGGTCACTGGGGAAAAGGTAGTGTCAGACCACAAGAAAATAGTTTCAAAATTGCTTCTAACAACCTGGGTTCTCAAGCATGGGTCTCCCCACTGCTCTAGGAATCAGAAGGTGGCATTTGATCCAACTGAGGTGTCCTAGGTAGATGAAACCACAGAAGTAGAAGCATTTCCAAGCCAAATCTGCAGTCTTGTGGCTGGAAAGGAAGGGCAATGTGTTCGGCACAGACTTGGAGATGGCACAGAGAGAAATCTGCACTGGATGCTGGTTGTGACTCCCTGCACCTTCTCATCTCACACCCCTTTGAAAGGTATGCTCAGGTCATGCATTGAGGGCCCCCCAGTATTGCTTGCACCAAACCCTCTCTGTCCCAAAATGCACAGGCATGGATTACACAGGCAGGAGTGCTGGATCACTTACCACCAGGAGAATTACCCCCAACAGCAGGCAGATAAAACAGAGACAGAGGTGACTTTGTAGCACTGCTCTGTGTGGAACGCCCTTTTTTCCCTGCTCTCCCTCGCAATGTCTGATGTACTGCTGCTGAGCAAGGTTCTATTTTGATGAGGCCACAAAAGCTTGAATACTTTTCTGAACCAGTTTCAGAGTAATTGAGAGCTGGGAATGATTCTCATGAGAGTTCAGACCTGTGTAAATGATTCAAAAAAACATATAACCTTGCTATGTAAGTCTTAATTATCGTCTCTAGTACTTTACACTAAAGATACAATCCCCTGTAGCTCCTCTAAGGTCATGGAAATTCCAGTTTGCTAGGTCTGATCCTTAAATGGTGGGACCCTGTACTCTGGTTTTCAGGCAGGTTCTATTTGTATTTGACTCTGCTCATCAACCCTTATTTCACAGCCAAGCAGGAGTGTTTTTTTCTATAGACTTTAATTCAAAGGTCTCTCAGAGTATAGCAGCTGGGAATGTTCTGTTGGAATGACTTTTTTTTTTTTTTTTGGGGGGGGGGGGGGGGGGGGAGCAAATATGCCTTTTGTAAAATCGGGATGTCTTTTAATGGGAAAATTTCAATTTTGCCAGAAATTTCCCATTCTTTATTAGGAAAAATCAAACTGATGGCTCTGTGGCTGCTTGGCTGGAAGGGCCCTGTCGATTTTGTTGTCGTCTGCAGGGAGAGAGCAAAATTGACAATAGTCTTCCAGGCAGGCAGCTGGGGAGATGCAGCAGGTCTGGAAGAGGGAGGAGGGGAGGTTGAGTGCCCTGGCGCTCTGCCGGCCCTGCAGCCCAGCTGCCTCCCCAGCAGCCAGGCTAGGGGGAAGGCAAGGAGGAGGAGGAGAAGGAGGAGGAGAGGCAGGCACAGGGTGGCCAGCCTGCAGCAGCCTGCCTAAGAGGCTCTTGCCTCTCTTCCTTTTCGGCAGGCAGCTGGCAAGCCCCAAGAAATTCCAGTTTGCTTGCCCTGAAAGAGATTTTTGGTTGTTTTCTGGAAATCATCTCCAAGGGAAAGAAAATAAATTCAAAACAAAATATAAAATCTCACAATCTGAGAGGAGAAATGAGAGGAATAATTTGAAAATTATAATTTTTTTCATGGGAAGGAATTTCTGTCATTCAGCCATCTCTACCTTATACTTGGTATTATACTGGTAGAAAAAAGAAATAAAACCATTTCCCCCCCCCCCCCCCGCCCCGGAATCCATACATTGTTTCAAAGTACAGTGCAGGAAAGAAGTGCACATGTGCGGAGAAGGCCAGCAAAAGAACAACATTAGTCACACTTAAGAGGGATTTGGAGAGGTACACAATGAGGGTAAATACCTCCTTTTGTGCTTCAAAGTGACTGGTGAGAGTGGCGATCCCACGTCGAGCAGCGGCACTGCCCTTACTGACAGTCATACCCCAAAGTCCCACAACTCTGTGTCTTTGCCCGCACTGAAGCAATAACCAGAGAAACGATTTTTCAACCAAATTCTGTAAAACCAAAAAGTAAGCATAGCTGGCTTGGCAAGCTGCAGTCTGATGCAGGTTGGGAAGGCTGACTAACAAATCCTAAAATTCAAAGATTTTCAGGGAATTGGTCATAGAGCTTTAATTAAAAGACAGTGAGTGCATTTTGCTGTAACATAAATCAGAAACTAGAAGCTGAGCTCTTTGCAGGCTGTTTTGCAGGCTGTGAAGCCCCTTCTATTGTGTATTTGTGTGTATTTCTCCAGCCTTCTGAATGTGTTCAAGTTATTTTCTGTTAAAGCCATGCTGACGAACGGCAGTACAAGCTGTAGCTGTAATGATGGGAGGAAAACATATATCCACTTCCTGACTCTGAAAAGTATTTAGCCCCGGTAATGAGTTCTGGAGGGCGTCCTTTGAGATGTCACACACAAACACACACAAAAGCACTCTCGTTGTTGCAGGACTCATTATTCTTATGATCCCAAGCAGATTTATGTGAAAGAGAAAGACCAAGAGTCACGAAATCTTTGAATAATTACGTTCAGTAAATCAGACAGATAAAATATTTCAGCGAGCGCCGCGAAAGGAAAAAACAAACAAACAAAACCCCGACACAAAAACAAACGAGCAAAAAACAGGTAAGTTCCTGTTCCTTTACTTCCAATAACCCATCTGTGGTTATCCTGTAGATGCTGTTCAGTACATGCATGATATCAGGTTTGGTAAAAGACTGAAAGGTCTTTTACATCGACAATGAGCACCATCAGTAGATGTTAATTGTAGTCTATTATTATTTTATCGGGTAGGCTTCTCAAATAATTTATTAATGCTAACAAAGATGAGTGGTTTGGAGGCTGCATTTTTTTTTGTTTGTTTTTTGTTTTTTATTTCTTAGGAGTCATTTTATTTGATAATGACATTAAATATTAGAAACTATAACAGCTGGTGTGTTTATCCTTACTTGAGTGTATTAACCTCTTTAGCCCTTTTTTCCAGAAGAAGGATTCAGCATTACAGATTTGACTGTCAGCTGCAGTGCCTGGCGGCCCGTTGGATTGGCACCCTGACAGAATCGAAAGTCCAGTGCTGCAAGTAAACATGGATGACATTGCAGATAGATAGAACTGGCTGACTTGAGGCACCTGCAGCTGTTTGCACCAGAATAAAAGCAAAGGTTGTGGTCACTGGAGTGGAAAAACACTGAATTTACCTCTAGTTATTTTGCCTGGGAATTCTGCCGCCCCCCCCCCCCCCTTTTTTTTTTTCCCCTGGTTGTACATTTTGGAACCTTTCCACTAAAAGCACATTAGGCTGAAATACCTAAGTGAAAAAAAAAAATCCAGTAGACACTAGAGGGGTTTATAACATATTTCTGTGGCTCCTTTCTTAAATTCATTGAACAGTTTCCCCACTAGTTTCTGCCTGTTAACAACTAGTGCTTTGCCGATGCAAATACAGGGTTGTAGAGGGATGCAAACATTGAATAGCCAGAAACAATTCACAGCAGCTGATTTTTTCAAATGTTGAATAGACAGAAACACTTCTTCTTAGCAGCTGATTTTTTTTTTTTTTAAACATGGCAGTCACAAGGACTACCACGAGTGCAGAAAAACAGCAACCCAAACCATTTCGTTGTGTAAAAAAGCTCTTGATCTCTTAAGTGCTCCTGCTTCCCGGGACAGATCCCCAAAGTCCTTGGAAGCAAGGAAGGAAGCACAGGAACTGGGTAGCTGCTCTCACTAGTGTGCTGTGATTGATCAGCATGGCAACCTCGCAGCCAGAATATGCATTTCTGTAGCACTGAAGAATCTTGGCGTGCTTTACAAAGAGCATTTAATTGCCATAATCCTCAGTTAAGGTATTATATCTAGTTCAGCAGTAGATAAACTAATGCACAAAGAGCTTAGGGGACTTGCCCAAGGTCATGCTTTGAGTCAGTGGTGAGCTGGTGACAAAGATGTGACTCTGGGTGGCCAGCTCGAACAGTGGGGCAATGCCATGCCTGCTTTGCCCAGCCCCAGCGGCGCAGCCTCTCTCTCTGGAGTGAAGATCAGCAGCTGGACCAACAAATGAGTGGAAGAGGGGAGGGTAGGTAGGTATGACAGAAATGAGGTGTTTGATGGCTGGGCTTTTCCCCTATGCCACCTGCATCCCTTTATAACATCAGATCATTTCCATTTTTAAAGGAAGTGTATTCTTTTTCATCACAGGCCACTGGTGAGCCTAACGCTATCTTTTGTGTGGCACCCCCACTAACAGAGGTGGTGGAGTATCAATCACAGCTTTCCCTGGGGTCATACCTTACTATGCTGGCTCTTGATCAGAAAGCAGCAGATGGTTATTTACAAACAAAATAATCAAGACCTCAATAAGATTGTTTTGGGTTTTTTTTTTTTCCCCCCTCTAAATTCTCCTACAGATTAGGGCAAAATAAGGTGAAGAGTTGCTCGTGTCCCCCTCTGCCATCTTTCAAGGGCACCGCCTGTCCTACCAACACCTTTAAATTCGTTATGAGTTAAATTTGCCAAAGAAATACATGGCACCTGACAGAGTAGAGCTGCCTCAGATTATTTGGTGGCTTTCACAAGAATCTGGCACTTAAACCACAATGTGAATTAGTGCTAGATTATCATGCAGGAATATTGTTATCTATCTGCCATGCACTTAGGTTTGCAATCAGTTCTTTACAAGCGACACACAGACTGCCTTTGAATCTTTTTCAGTAGCCATGGTCACCCTCCTTCTTCATTTAGTGTTAAGTGTTATTCATTTACCAGTAAAAAATGAACAAAAGAGAAGAAAGCAGGTGCTCTAAGTTTACTTTACAGCCAGCTGTCAGGAAGACACATTTTACTTTTTTTTTTTTTTTTTTTTTTTTTTGGTGGCACATAAAGGGGATTTATTGAAAGTGTTTGGGAAAAAAAAAAATATGAACCATACATTCGATCAATCTTTTCTGTAATCAATAAGGTTACTGAAGCAGAAAAAAACTATAATGAGTTGTCACGGAATTTGAATCCCTGTTTGCTTCCTTTTGCATGTATTCAGGCAGAAAATCATTATGGAAAGGGAAAGTTGGGAAGCAAGGCCTAGCTAGAACTCTTGGGTTGGGTTTGTTTTGAATTTACCAGGTAGCATTTGACCAGCTGTTTGCTGAGTGTCAGGGACAAGCACAAGCCTCTAGTAACAAAGGTGAGAGTTCCTTGCATTCCCTGCAGAGAAACCTCCCTGGTGAAGCACGACTGATCTTGCTTTCAGAAGATACTGAGCCACAGTGATGCATCTCTCTGAGCTGATTGCAGATTTCTTCCCTCTCTCAGTATTTAGGGCTTTCAGCCAAGAGGCAAAGTGTTCCCAGCTCAAATGTGAAGGAAAACAGAGCTCAACACATAAACTAAACGTGTTAGGCTTCTACAGAGGACTTGACCATAAAGCCCAAGGACTGCCAGGCTCCTAGCACACTGTGAGAGCCTTTTAAAAGCATTGCCAAAGCATGTGAGTAAGGCTGTTGGGCCACCTATCCTGATGCCAAGGGCTAAGGCTCTGCTTTGCAGAGTGCTAAGGATCACAGCACTGCCTGCTTCCTTCTGGTTTGAGCTTACACCAGAACGTCAGGATTCATGCTAATGGTTGTGTGTCCCATAGGTTCTTGTGCTGCAGGTGGGGATGGGAACCTGTTAGCAGTCATGTGAACAGTGAAATATACTCAGCACTGGTGAGGCCACACCTCGAGTGTGTTCAGTGTTGGGCAGCTCAATACAAGAGAGATGTGAAGGTGCTGGAGCCGGTCCAGAGGAGGGCAATGAAGCTGGGGAAGGGCTTGAAGGATAAATCTTATGAAGAGCAACTAAAGAAGCTGGAGATGGTTAGTTTGAGGAAGAGGAAGCTATGGGGAGACCTCATTGCTGTCTACAGCTACCTGAAAGGACATTGTGGAGACGTCGGTATTGGCCTCTTCTCACAGGTATAGACCTGATAGTGATAGAACAAAAGGGAATGGCCTGAAGGTGCAACTGGGTAGGTTTAGACTGGACATTAGGGACACTTTTTTCACACCAAGAGTGGTCAGGCATTGGAATGGGCTGCCCAGGGAAGTGGTGAAGTCACCAACCCTGGATGCGTTTAAAGGTCATTTGGACGTGGTGCTTGGGGATATGGGTTAGGGGTGGACTTTGTAGAGCAGAGTTATTGATTTGACTTGGTGATCCCAAAGGTCTTTTCCAACCTGTGATTCTGTGATCTGACCCATGATCCTGAGACCTACATCTCCAAAATTCACTGAAGGACATACATCAAAATTTTTAGCAACAAAACCTTGTCCTTGCTGACATCAAGGGACACCACTGAGTACCCCAGGGTTTAAGGAACTCAAGAGCTAAAATTGTTTTGATATCTCAAATCACTTACTCTAGGAATTGCCCAATGTGATATCATATATTTAATTTGCTATCAGTTTATCCTGCCTGATTTTTAGTTTGTTTGGTTTTTTATTAATTTATGTGCCTAAATTGCCCAGCTGCTTACCAGAACAGTAACTTTTTTCCCCTTCAGCATTAATATTTTAAACTTCTTTTTCCAAAATGTTGATCCGAAGGGTATGAACTTTGATTTTAAAACATCATGGTACTTTCTGGGCTCATAGCTCATGTGTTTCCTAGTCTGACATTCTGCTAGCTCTTTGGCTGCATGATTACCCTGTCCCACTGAAAAAAAATGGAGAATAATTATTATTTTAATTATATTTACTTTTATAATAATAAATAATTATTATTTATTAATTATTTATTTAAGGGAGAGGATGTTCTGATCTCCTATACCTCCCCTGGCACAACCTGAGACTGTCCTCCCTCATTCTGTTGCTGGTTGCCTGGGAGAAGAGCCCAACCCCACCTGGCTACAACCTCCCTTCAGGTAGTTATAGACAGCAATGAGGTCTGCCCTGAGCCTCCTCTTCTGCAGGCTGCACACCCCCAGCTCCCTCAGCCTCTCCTCACAGGGCTGCACTTAGTGCCATGATCTAGTTGATTGGATAGGGCTGGGTGAGAGGTTGGACTGGATGATCTTGGAGGTCTCTTCCAACCTGTTTGATTCTATTATTTTATGATTCCATGACCTCAGCTTACAGTGCATCATAGAAGAAATCTGGACCATATAAAAGAACAGGAAGTCAAGACATCTGAATTACCGCTTCGACCAGTCACCATGGTGGCTTTTCTAACACATGTTCCTCCTGGTCTTTTTGATAAACTGAAAAAAAAAAAATTACATTCATATATGTTAAAAGATAAAACTTAAAACAGTAGATAGTTTTCATGAAGCAGAAAAAACAAGCAGTGACCCAAAATAGTGTAAATAGAAACTGTTCAGCTCTAGACATTGTTCAACCTCTCTCTTTGAATGCTTCTACAGTTTAGTGTCTCCATGATCATATTCATAGAATCATAGAATGGTAAGGTTGGAAGGGACCTCAAGGATCATCTAGTTCCAACCCCCTGCCATAGGCAGGGACACCTCCCACTAGTACAGGTCACTCAAGGCCTCCTCCAACCTGGCCTTGAACACCTCCAGGGAGGGCGCAGCCCCAACCTCCCTGGGCAACCTGTGCCAGTGTCTCACCACCCTCACTGCAAACAACTTCCTCCTAACATCCAGTCTAAATCTCCCCTCTACCAATTCAAACCCATTGCCCCTTGTCTTATCATTACAAGACCTTGTCAATAGTCCCTCCCCAGCCTTCCTGTAGCCCCCTTCAGATATTGGAAGACTACTACTTTGCTAATGCAGATTTAGACAGATCTAGGTGATCAAGTCAAAGTAGGACCAAAGAGAACTATCTCTAAATGGCTCTAATCCTTCCCTGTTTCTATTCTAGATTTTGTTTGGGGTGTTTTGTTTTCTTTTGTTTTGTTTTGTTTTTTGCAGTGATTTGGGTTGGGGTTGTTTTGGTTTTTTTGTGGGGTTTTTTTTTTTGTTTGTTGGTTGGTTTTTGTTGGTTTTTTTTTTTTGTTTGGTTTTTGGTTGGTTTTTTGTGTTTCATTTTTTTTTTAATCTGGATAATCACAGAATTGAGACAGGGAAAATATAGCACATTGCCAAAATCACATAAATTTTAATGGCTTTCCTGTTCACTTAACCCCACATCAACAATGTGACCTTTCTAGCCTGAACTATGAACTCGCAGGGTGTGGAGGCCAAAAGCAGGGTGGATCTGGCCTTGCTCCAGTGCCTATTGCACAGAGGAAACCATGGGATATTTTGTGGGATATTTTTGAAAACATTGGGTATCCTTTTCAAGACTCTTGTTCCCTAATTATATGGAAGCTGGCAATAGATTTGGTAACCAATCAGCAACCACCTCCAACAAACTAACATACAATTAGCACTTGGGCAGTGACTGTTCCTCAAGCTCTATCTACTCTAATCATGTTTCTTCAACACATCCTACATTTTTAAATGGTGTTCATTTACAGGATATTTACACACCTCAATGTCTTTAACATGTTTGGAGCCCCCAGCACAGGAAGGACATGGAACTGTCAGAGAGNGTATATATATATATATATATATATATATATATACCTATCTATAGATGGATAGATAGATAGATATATCTAGATATATATACATATCTACATAGGTAGATAGATAGATATACATAATATATACATAACCCTATCTAGAGATATACATATCTACATAGATAGATAGATATACATAACATATACATAACCCTATCTAGATATATATACATTTTGTGCTTGTCCTATAAGGCAGACAATTCTTATTGTTCTTAGCAGGAAGGAGATTCAGAAATGGCAAAAGACACAAAGGAAAAAAAATTAAAGATGTTCTAATGTTCTAGCACTGGAAGACCTAGAGGCAGATATCGTTAGTCCAGAACAGGCATAAACATCAATCTTCACTTCTTGTACAATGCAGGCCATTTAACCTTCTCAAATCAGTGCATTTTAAGTAGAGTAAATCTTTCAGAAGAACATTGCACCTTGATTTTACAGTTTGCAGTGCCATAAAAAGTGCCACAGACCTTAATGATTTCCTCCAAAGGCTAATTATGGTCTCTAGGAAAAAAAAAAAAAAAAAAAAAAAAGTGCACCTGACTTTGAATCTGAATCTGTACCTATCAAACTTCCAACATTCAGATCTTGTTATTTAACAGACTGAAGAGCCTTCATTTTTAAAATTACATTCCCCATGGAGGCAATTAGTGTGGGATTATCTCATTTCATTTTAACCATGCAAAAATGAAGCGTCTTGTCTCCTCTTCTTTGGGGATACTTCTGTAATCAGCTGAGAGAAACATGTACTACCAGAAGGCAATTCATTGTAGCTATCTCCATACTAGATTAGTTGCTCAGCAGAGAGAACTTTTGCATTGAATGAAAAGGGATGACAAGGCAGTGAGCCTAGGCTGTATTCCTATCTTTTCGATGTAGTAAGTTGGGCAAATCAAGCCTATCATTCTGAACTGCAGTCACACTCCTATCATTCTGAACTTTAGTCAGCTCACTTTATTAGTCCTGCTCATCAAATGAGTCTTCAGTTTCCTGGGGGGAACATTCAGGTCATTGAGCTCTTCACAATAAACCATCTCTTCGAATCCTCTCATGCTCTTGGGAGTCTTCTCCCAATGCTTCTCATCTTATCAATATCTCCCTTGAACTGGCATTCAGAATGGGACCCCATATGCCCAAAGGGGTGGTACTGATGCCAACCTTAGCAGTAATATAAACCCATCCTGCTCACACCAGAGATTCCCTGCTGTACATTTGACAGTGACCTTCTATAGGCACTGCACTGCACTGTAGTGTTTTGCTGATTATCCCCCCTATAATTAGTTGTAAGTCTTTTTAAAAGTCACATGTAGTACAGGAAAGGTCCTGTAAGGCCAATTTTTTGCTGTTTCTAGAGAGAAAACATTAGACTTTCTCCAAATTATCTAGCTTGCCCTTTTTCAGCAACTCATTCACTTTATTATTGTCTACTTTCCTAGTATTCATGTGGTTTGTAAGTATAATCTGTAGTGACTACTTCATTTTTCTTTCAGGACATAGTTACAAAAGCTAAACATTGTTGGATCCAGAACCATTCTCTGCAGGACTCCAGTGAAGATACAGCTGTTCATTGAGTTTTCACCATTTACAATTACATATTGAGATGTACCAGTTAGCTTTTGCTCTTTTTTGTTTTTTTTTTAATTTTTAATCCATGTGATGTCTGCTGCAATGATTTTGCAGTGTTGTCCTTTTTTAATCCAAATGTCAGGTGGTACCAAATCAAATGCCTTACAGAAATCTAAGTACATTGCATCAGTGCTATTACCTTTCTCAGCCAAGCTTGTAATCCCATAAAAATGATATCAAGCCACTTTGACAAGATCTATTTTCCATAAATGCATGTTGAAAGGCATTAATTATATTACCTTCTTTTAATTCCTTATTAATCAAGTCTCATATCAGCTGTTCCACTATTTTGCCTAGGATCAATGTCAGGTTGACAGGCCTATAATTACTCAAGTCATCCTGTTTAACCTTTTTAAATGTTGGCTCTATATAAGCTTTCTTCTAGCCTTCTGGAACCTCCCCGGGGCACCAAGTTGGTTTTTTGTTGATTTTTTTTTTTTTTAAGTCACCATTAATGGCTCAGAGAGCTCCTTTGCCAGATCTTTGAAAATCCTTGGTAGCCTCTGTTATGACTTTATGTCATTATTGTCACAAAAAGGTCTGGAAGCTCCAGTAGACACTTACCACATCTTGCAGTACCCGAATACCTAAGAAAACCAAGCTGCTTAAAGAACGGAAAACAGAGAAATATTAATCCATTTTCCCCCACTCTCTGCCCCTGGTCACATTAAATATTGCTTATTCACAGGAGAGTATATAAATACTTGCCACATAGCCCTGCCTTGATTGAAGCCATTATATAACCCCTCCATCTCATGAAAAGTGGTAGTCACTTCCAAGGGGTGTCACATGTTTTTTTCTGACAAGCATGCCCAGTGCTGTAGTGCAAGCCTGATCTTTCCCTGTATAAGCAGCATTGCACAGGTGAGGCTAATTTCAGCAATGGATGGACCCCAGCAGTCTGACTAGTTCAATGATGTTTGTAATACATGATTTTTATTACTATCATATGGAAGAGACAGGGTTATGTATATATTATGTATATNCCCTTGTCCTGTCATTGCAAGACCTTGTCAATAGTCCCTCCCCAGCCTTCCTGTAGCCCCCTTCAGATACTGGAAGGCTACTATAAGATCACTAGCTATACTACTACTAGATATAGATATAGATATAGGTATATAGATATCTATATATAGGTAGATATATATATAGATATCTATTTATCTATCTATCTGTATATATATATATATATCTACCTACCTATCTATAGATAGATAGATAGATCTACCTATCTATAGATAGATATACACACACACACACACATATATATGTATATCTATAGATATATAGATAGATCTATAGATCTATAGCTCTATAGATATATACATAGAGATACATATATATATGTGTGTGTATATATATATACACATATATATATAGAATCATAGAATCATAGAATGTAAGTTTGGAAGGGACCTTAAGGATCATCTAGTTCCAACCCCCTGCCATAGGCAGGGACACCTCCCACTAGTACAGGTCACTCAAGGCCTCCTCCAACCTGCATACACACACATATATATACACATATATATAAAGTACTGTCTGAGAGAATAGCNTCATGTCTGAGAAAAAAAAAAAAATAAAAAAAAAAAAAAAAAAAAAAATCACATGGGTGGTCTCTTTTAGTACTGAAATATTCCAAATATTCAGTTGTAGAATACGTTTCCAAAACACTCCAACTAACAAATGAGACCTTGCAATATTATCAGTAGAGGCCATTGCATTATTCTGATAAGAGTATTGGTGCTTTGGTGTCATTCATATAAAAATACCAGAGTAGAAGTGCATCTTGTTGCAAATTTTCAATGTCCATGTTTATGTCCACTTTACTAATAATTCATAGAATCATAGAATCAGTCAGGGTTGGAAGGGACCACAAGGATCATCTAGTTCCAATCCCCTGCCATGGGCAGGGACACCTCACACTAGATCATGCTGTCTAGAGCCTCATCCAGCCTGGCCTTAAATACCTCCTGGGATAAGGCTTCCATCACCTCCCTGGCAACCCATTCCAGGGTCTCACCAGCCTCACGATCACAGACTCACAGGATGTCAGGGGTTGGAAGGGGCCCAAAGAGATCATAGAGTCCAACCCCCCTGCCAGAGCAGGACCAGACAATCTAGCTCAGGGCAGAGAGAAATGCATCCATACAGGCCTTGAAAGTCTCCAGAGAAGGAGACTCCAGAACCTCTCTGGGGAGGCTGTTCCAGTCCTCTGTGACCCTTACAGTGAAGAAGTTCCCCTTGTGTTGAGGTGGAACCTCCTGTGCTGCAGCTTCCATCCATTGCTCCTTGTCCTATCACAGGGAGCAAGTGAGAAGAGGTTGAAGAACTTCTTCCTAACATCCAGTCTGAATCTACTCATTTCCAGCTTTGTTCCATTCCCCCCAGTCCTATCACTCCCTGACAGCCTAAAAAGTCCCTCCCCAGCTTTCTTGCAGCCCTCTTAAGATATTGAAAGGCCACAATAAAGTCACCTGGGAGCCTTCTCCTCTCCAGACTGAACAGCCTCAACTCCCTCAGTCTCTCCTCATAGCAGAGCAGCTCCAGCCCTCTGCTCATCCTTGTGGCCCTTCTCTGGACACCTTCCAGCACATCCATATCCCTCCTGTAACAGTGGCTCCAGCACTGAATGCAGGACTCCAGGTGGGGTCTCATCAGTGCAGAGCAGAGGGGCAGGATCCCCTCCCTTGCCCTGCTGCCCACACTGCTCTTGCTGCAGCCCAGGCTCTGGTTGCTCTCTGGGCTGCAAGAGCACACTGATGGCTCATATTAATTTTCTGGTTACCCAGGCAGAGCATCTTCAGACAGGCTGAAGAGTAGGTATTTCTGTGTTTGCATTCCCTGTGAACTAGTGGCCTCTGTGAGGCAGGCAGAGGGGTGCGTTCCGTTCTAAGCATGCATGCCTAATTTAACTTTACCGGCAATTTAGCTAAGTCGTGCACTGAGGGGGTTTTGTGAACAAGTAATAAAATGCATGGACAGTTTTCCACAGAAACATTTTCTGAGTTACTTGCATAATCTCTGAATTCCCTACATCTTCATTCTGACAGATGGAGCCCCCAAAGTTTTTTGTTTCTGTTCGGTTTGGTATTTTGTTCTGGCATCCCTGAGATTAGTGGAGTCATCGTCCCTGGAGGTGTTCAAGGCACATTTGGACGTGGCACTTGGTGCCATGGTCTAGTCTTGAGGTCTGTGGTAGTGGGTTGGACTTGATGATCTTTGAGGTCTCTTCCAACCTTGCTATACTGTGTGTGTGTGTGTGTGTGTGTTTTCTAAATTGCTCTGTGCCAACAGACCTGGTAGCCAGGAAACATGAAGGTAGGGTCCCTTGAAAAGCTGGCCAAAGTAATTAGATCCAGTTCATGTGTGTGTGTGTGTGTGTGTGTGGTTTAGGCTGGAGGTGAGGAGAAAGTTCTTCACTGAGAGAGTCATTCCCCACTGGAATGGGCTGCCCAGGGAGGTGGTGGAGTCAGCGTCCCTGGAGGTGTTCAAGGCACGTTTGGCCGTGGCACTTGGTGCCATGGTCTAGTCTTGAGGTCTGTGGTAATGGGTTGGACTTGATGATCTTTGAGGTCTCTTCCAACCTTGCTATACTGTGATACTGTGATACAACCATGTACATAGCTAGATATAGGTGGATATGCCTACATCCACCACTTTGGGTTTAATGGCTGTGGTGGAGTTAGGTCAGAAGCTGGACTTGATGATCTCAGAGCTCTTTTCCAACTGAATTCATCCTGTGATTCTATGTAGCTAGATATAGATAGCTATAACTATATCTAAGCTATATATCTAAAATATATCTAAAATATCTAAATGATATAGATCACAGAATCATAGAATGGTAAGGTTGGAAGGGACCTCAAGGATCATCCAGTTCCAACCTCCTGCCATAGGCAGGGACACCTCCCACTAGTACAGGTTACTCAAGGCCTCATCCAACCTGGCCTTGAACACCTCCAGGGAGGGAGCATCCACAACCTCCCTGGGCAACCTGTTCTAGTGCCTCTCCACCCTCACTGTAAAGAACTTCCTCCTAACATCCAGTCTAAATTTCCCCTCTGCCAGTTTAAACTCATAGATATAGATAAAAGATATATATCTATGAATATATATCTATCACAGAATCACATATCTGGTTGGAAGAGACCTCAAAGATCATCAAGTCCAACCCTTGACATAGCACTGAAGGATCAATCCTAAACCATGCCACTAAGCACCAGGTCTACACGAAACTTGAACATCCCCAGGGTCACCAACTCCACCACTGAACTGGGCAGACCATTCCAATATCTGATAACCCTTTCAGTTACTTCCTAATATATTTTCCAATATTTCCTAATATGTTTTCCAATATCTCCTAACTTGCAGTCTAAACCTCCCCTGGTGCAGCTTGAAACCATTTCCTTTAGTCCTGTCGCTTGACACCAAGGAGAGGAGGCTGGCCCCCTCCTTGCTCCAACCTCCCTTCAGGTAGTTGTAGAGAGTGATGAAGGGGCCTACAAGAAACCTGGGAAGGGACTTTTTAGGCTGTCAGGTAGTGATAGGACTGGGAGGAATGGAACAAAGCTAGAAATGGGTAGATTCAGACTGGATGTTAGGAAGAAGTTCTTCAGCATGAGGGTGGTGAGACCCTGGAATGGGTTGCCCAGGGAGGTGGTGGAAGCTTCATCCTTGGAGGTGTTTAAGGCCAGGCTGGATGAGGCTCTGGACAGCCTGATCTAGTGTGAGGTGTCCCTGCCCATGGCAGGGGATTGAAACTAGATGATCCTTGTGGTCCCTTCCAACCCTGGCTGATTCTATGATTCTATGAGCCTGTAGTTACTTCATACCTACCTGTTAACCAAGCCAAAGCTGTGCAATAGCAATGCTGCCCCTATCAAAAGAGCTTAATTAACACTATTGGAGCAATCAGCTCTACCTGGGAGGCAGTTGGTACCCTGAGCTAAACCAGACAAAGCTTCGATGTTGGTACTTTCTTGTTTACAGACTGCATCAGTCACAAATAAAAGTTGCCTTTTCAAAAGCTTTGGCAATTCACACATTTGGAAGAACAGTCACAAATGATAAATGTCATACCTTTGTCATCAGGGTTTGAAGAAACCTGCAGGGGTCCTGTTTGAATGCAAATCCCTGTAGCCACACCTCCTGTGATTCACATCACAAAAACCTGAAAAAGGTTTTGGTTTTGGCAGCTGCTGTCAAGGCAAAACTTTCTTTCAGCTCTTGCCATCGTAGTTTTCACAAGGCTCTGCTTCTTCTGCACAGAGGTCTTAGCTTCCATCCTCCTGCACTCTTGTCTTTGAAACCTAAGAGGTAAATTGAAAGTCAGTGATAAGTGTTTTCTCCAAAGTGAGCAGGTCCCTTTATTGATCTCCAGTAGCTGCTAGCACCTTGTGGCTTACTGACAAAACTTGTCCCACAGACACCTCACATAAATAAGATGTGTCAAACTGACCTGCATTTGCTTTTTGTCAAGTGTAATCTATTTCTTCTTTCTTTCTTTTTTCTTTCTTTCTTCTTTTTCTTTCTTTCTTCCCTCCTTTCTTTTTCTTTCTTTCTTCCTTCCTTCCTTTCTTCCTTCATTTCTCTTTCTTTCTTTCTTCCTTTCTTCTTTCTATCTCTTTCTTTTTTCTTTCTTCCCTCCTTTCTTTTTCTTGTTTCTCTTTCTTTCTTTTCTTTCTTTCTTTCTTTCTTTCTTTCTTTCTTTCTTTCTTTCTTTCTTTCTTTCTTTCTTTCTTTCTTTCTTTCTTTCCTTTTTATTTTTTTAATGTTTGCTATGTTGTGGGGTTCATGGGAAGAGCCATATTAGCAGCCCAGGTGAGTGAAATCGTCTTCGGCTCACCAGCCTGCTACGTTCAGACTCCTGCCACTTCTCCCTGTAGTCCCATGTTTGCTCTCAGTGCAGTGGGAAGGGCAGGGGCCAAAAGATCACCACTTCAAGCTAAATCATGCGTGTCTTTCCCAACAGGGAACAGCATAGTTCTAGGACTGAGTCTGAGGAGCAAACTCCCACAAGGAGCTGTGTGGGACATCCTCCCCTAGAGGCTGAGTGCTGTCACCCATCAGGGTACTGTGAGTATTACCTCACAACACCAGATAGCAGAGGGAGCTGGGTGAACCACAGAGGTCTTGATTGGACTCTCAAGGAAATCAGTGCTGGGGAAATTCAGTGTGACACGGGAGTCTCCACAAAACACTCCCACCCCCAAAACACTCACCTCTCTGCAGGTTGCATATTCCTCCTCCCAAAGCAAACAAAATGTTAAAGCGAGCAAGTTGACTTCATGTTTCCTCCTCTGCTATTTTCCTTCTGTCCTTCAGGCTGGCACTGCTCAGCCTCCACATTCAAGCACTATACATTTCCTCTGGAGCACATTTAAGGAACACAGAAATGATCATTTAAGTGCACACTTTACTTGTCTATCCTTAAGAACACAAAATAGGCCTAGGAAAAAAAAAAAAAGACGGTGTCTGTATGCTCATTAAAACACTTTCAGCCCAGGGCAAGGATTTGATCAAAAGGATTCCTGCCAATGGAAGGGCATGCTGGAGCCATTGTAAGAAGTTGTGTGTGAGTGTCTGCCTTCCTTTCCTTTTCTTTCTTGTGCCCTGTCCCTTCCACTGCCATCTCCAATCTCTTTTCTTCCAGCTGGGGGAACAGAAGAGATTTTACTTCCTTGATGACAATTGTGTCCTTTGAGCAGCCAAAGCAAAAGGCACTTTGAGTTCAAATGAGACTGTGACTTAAACCAATATTAGCCAAGACCAACACATGTTTATTGTAATGGAAGTAACCTTCATTCCGATCAGCAGGTTTTCCTCACCCCACTGCAGTTTTACTCATTGCCTCTTTCATTCTTCCAAAATGAATAAATGAAATGGCTGCAGATTTTTATTCACAGCAGTGGGTTTCAGAACTTCAAATCAGAGAGGCGTTTTGATTTTAGATATAAACTCCAGAGGAAACAGTTTCAACCAGAACTTTCATATATATATATATATATATTTTTTTTTTTTTTACTGGTTTAAGGTAACATCAAAACTCACCTCTCCCAAAAAAAAAAAAATGAAACCTCACAGCATTCTTTTAATTCAAATTAAATAAAGTGTCATCCCTGTGTCCTCTTCCTTCATATTTAGAGGGAAAGAAAAACTATCCTGCCCATACTTTAATGGTTTTGTCTGAAAATCCTAAATGTTCTGCTGCTGCAAATTTCAAATGATCTTATATAGCTAAAGTCTCTTTGGTGTCAGCAGCCGCCCAGGTAGCAACACAACCACGAGAACGCTGCTGATCAGAACAATGAGTGCCTGATCTACAGATGTCATGTCAAGGTAGAAATCTTGATGAGCATTGTAGTGGCATTACAAAGTGGATTACACATGCTGTATCTGGGTCAGAGAAGGAGTTATTTCAGTATGGTCAACAAAGTACTTCTGAACAAACTTTTTTTTTCCCCTGCATTTTGAGAGATATGCTTTTGTTTGTTACTTCATGATGCATCTATTAACAATATTCTCTCTGTACTCCTGTATCAGGTTGCAAGCGAAGTTAAAAGGAAGGCAAAATATCCCTGTGCCTGGGGTTATGCAATTTCAGAAGCGAGCTCCAGCTCCCTGCTCTACTTTCCTTCATGACTGAGGTGCTGGCTGCTGCTTCCCAGGCACTTATTTAAGTGTTAACATCACTTCAGAGAGGTTTTTGAGCTGTGTGCTCGATGTGTCTGTCCCTGCCTTCATTCTCCTCCAGTGAGAGGATACAATTAGGACTTTCTTGCTTTCCGGTTGTGTTGGGTATCAAGGACAGGCTGAGAGAGTTGGGGCTCTGCAGCCTGGAGAAGAGAAGGCTTCCAGGAGACCTTAGAGTAGCTTTCCAGTATCTGAAGGGGGCCTACAGGAAGGCTGGGGAGGGACTATTGACAAGGTCTTGCAACGACAGGACAAGGAGCAATGGATTTAAATTGGCAGAGGGGAGATTGACGCTGGATGTTAGGAAGAAGTTGTTTGCAGTGAGGGTGGTGAGACACTGGCACAGGTCACCCAGGGAGGTTGTGGAGCACAGAAGCACCCAACGTGATCTTTGATCACATTCTGTGCTTCTGTACTCCACAACCTCCCTGGAGGTGTTCAAGGCCAGGTTGGAGGAGGTCTTGAGTGACCTGTACTAGTGGGAGGTGTCCCTGCTTATGGCAGAGGGTTGGAACTAGATGATCTTTGAGGTCCCTTCCAACCTTACCATTCTATGATTCTATGAAACAAATATAGCAAGGTTATAAAGTCCTCAAATACTCCAGCCCAGGAGCGGTTTAAGCACCAAAACACTGAATTTTGGATGTGTGGGCAAAGATCTCACTGTATAGCACAAAACATGACTCACATTCAACCATCTTTCCCAGAAATGGACAACAGGCCAAAGGCTAAGGTACCTTATCTATACAGCAGGCAGAAGAGGAGGTTGTCCTATGCAGAGAAAGTGACACTTCAAAGCTGTTAGTTTACAGTACTAACTGTGGGTGGGAGATTTTATTTTTTTTTTTCTGTCTGTATGAACTTCTTTTCTTGTCTTAATTTTGAGAATTTGACATCTTTAATTTTTACAGTATTTAATGCAGACACAATGCAGTTATTGACAGCTGGTATCTTGTGTTTCCAAACACACTATTGCCGCAAACAACATCGGAAAGGCTGCCTGCCCCTGCCAGCTGTGCTGGGGCTCCCACTGCCAGCAGCTCTGCAGTTCTCACCATGCACTCTGAGCCTCCTGCCTTCCCAGCCCTCCTCTGAAGCAGGACAGGTATCTTGTGGCTAGCCTTGTGCGTGCTGAAACAGTTGCAACGAGGTCACCAGAGAGTGATACCCTTGTGCTGGAAAGAGCGACTCTGTGCAAGGCATGTTCGGCTCCCTTGACCTCCTTACCTAGAGCTCCTTACCTAGACCATAAGCTAGGGATGTAACTTAAGGATGCACTAGGAATTACATCAGATAACCCAGTGGCTTCCATTAAGGGCTTTGAAACTTAGCCCAAGTTTTACATACTGGGAGAAAGCTAATTTCATGATCAAGCATTAAAGTGAGCTCAGTTGTATTTACTTTCATATGGGTCCTCCCCACCACAACAGCCAGCCCAAAACAGCAGGGACAGATCTTAAATTGAAGCATTGATATAAACTCTGAATACCTTAAAAGTAGATANTATGATTCTATGACTATATATATAAGTATTGAGGAAAAACTGTTTTACTTATCCAACCTCATTATCAGACTAATCCAATTATGTTATTTCTATTTGGGTTTATTTGGTTGGTTTTTTGTTTTGATTTTTGTTTGGTTTTAATTTTTTTGGAATGATTTTAGTTTGTTGTTGTTGGGTGGTGGGGGTCTGGGGTGGGTTTTTTGATTGGTTTTTTGGTTTGTTGTAGGGTTTTTTTGGTGTTTGGTTTGGGGGTTTTTGTTTGTTTTGCTTTTGTTAAAAAAAAATCAGAGGGCTACTACTTTGAAGCATGGAGAATCTTAATATCATTTAACATTTGCACATTTCCATAACAGTCAAAAATAAGGTAACTGAAAGCTGTAATTACCAGGACTAACCATTCCTGACTGAGAAAGAAAAAAAAGGTTAAAAAAAAAAAAAAGGTAAAAATCTCAAACTATAGAAATCATCAAGTAAAGAAAAAAACTGTTCAAGGGTCCAAATACCTGAAAGCAAGCAAAAGTGTTTCTTTTCCCAATTGCTATTTTACATATCAAAAACTCTGAAACCCTAAGATTTGCCATGTGAAATCCCATGATGGTCTGAAGAAACCTTTGCCATAGCTGTTTCTCCATGGTGAAGTATTCTTTATACCAGAGTACTGGTCCATGTATCAGATACATCTGACTCACAAGGGTATGATCCAACACCCAAGGAGCACAGCTCTGGTTATTCCTTTGCCTGCTATAGGCACTCTTCCAAGCTCATACCCTCCTGGTGCTGTGTTTCTTTCTTTAATGCATAACTCTGAGCTCACATCTGAGCTCACATTGCTGCTGGTACATAAAGAATGAGTTTATTTGCTTTTATTAGAATGTATTGTTCATATTCTATTAATATACCCTAATCCAAGGTTTAACTTTGATCTTAAATAACTTTTTTGAGGAGGGAAACCAAAGCCACCCTCCCACCACCACCTATGTTTTAAATGAAGCTTTACCACAGATATGAATAAATGTCACAATTTGTTTCCATTAGGAAGATAAGCTTTCTTCAAAGCAGTTCACTGTTTAAGGCTTTAAATTTTGCCAGCACTTGCACAAGTTTGGAACAAACCTTGACTTATTTACAGAGAGATGTCGAGTGCAGATAAAACCACTTAATAATCCACCAGTTCTTGCTAAACACATTTTCCTTCCATGCCCTCTCTGCAAACAGGTATGGCAGCACCTTTCTTTAGCATACTCTTCAATTACTTAGACATCCTTTTATTTTCCTGGAAGCTCTTTGAACTAAAGGCTTTACAAACCAGTTCAATTAATGGGGCTTATGGCTTTCCTGGACAAAACAATACTGAAAGTGTTTAGAGTTAAAAACACTTATTTAGATAGTAACAATAGGAAAAGAGAACAACAATAGCATAAACAGACCAAAAGTTTGTTTGCCTTTGGTTTGTTGTCCCATTCAAGAAAAGGAGCCTCATTCAAGACCAAATCTTTTGTAAGATTTGCAGCAACAGCAACAGCAAACTACTGCCCTGAATGCCCCAAACATTAAGGAGAAAATATTCCCAGCAACAGAAATATCCAATCCCTGCTTGTCTGAGTGCATTCTAGCTTCTCTGTTTGTTTGTCCATAAGGACTCTGCTTGAGAGGACACTTGCTCACAGCAAGCATTGACTCAGTCAAACTGAAATGTTACCACAGGGACCCTGATGTGTTTGTCAGAATTTCCTCACCCTCTTTGTCTGTTGGCTTCTTGAATGGGATAAGGTTGGTTTTGTTGGTTTGAAAGATGTCCAGTGTTCATTTCTTCTCATCATTTCATTTCATGTAGCTCTCCAGCAGCTCTGGAGTATGTCTCTCCTCCCTCCTTAGAAATGTGCAACTAAAAGTTGTCTTTTGAGCCACGCCACAGGCCCTTGGAAGTCAAAGGAAAGTCTCTGCATGCCTCTGTCAATCTCTTGTTCCATCACCCACTGTACCCTTCCTAGTGGCAGTTGTACATCACTGTCTCAGCTATGGTTTTACTATTTCAGTCATGCCACACTTCTGTCATAAATATCTGAGTCACTCTGCACCTGAACACTGCCCCTGTCCTGAGGGCAACAGTGCTGCCCAGTAAGCAAAGGAGGAATCTCCCTCATTCTCCCCTCCCTGGAGAATTAAAGGTGGTAACCTCCTACAAAGACATCTGGGAGGTAAAATGATTTTGACTTGGTATGATTTCAGGACTCCCAGCTTAAACAAGGTGTGTATTCCTCATGTGTGCCTGGTGACCTCGTGACCCAGCAGGTGAGGCGTGGCTCTGAACCCAAAGGACTTCCCACCTCTTTATTAACCCTGCAGGAAAGGTGTGAGCACCTGGAGCATTAGTCATTACACATCTTACACTGGATTCTTCTCTCCATTTACTGCCCTGATCATTTCCCTGGGGAAAAGCATCTCTCCCCCCACTTGAAGTGAAACCGAACAAGATGAGCCCTGGTTTGTTTTTTTCCCCCTTCGAGCTGCTAGCAGTGAAAGGAAAGCAGTCAGCAGGGTCTGTTTGCAGACACAGTTTGAGAAAATCCCCCTCTCCCTCTCTGACAGGCTCCACACACACAAGTGCTGCACGGGAAACAGCAAACACAGCGTTGGTCATTTCCTCCGTGCTGCCAGCTGCGGAGGGTTTGCATAAGAAGAACCCTTGGACTTCAGATTATTTCTTAAAACACCTCTCAGCCCAAATCTGTCAGCAAACATGCACTGGACCAGTGCCTGTGAGGCTGGTCAAATGCTGCTTGCTCACCCCACCTGAGACTGTATTTTTGAAGCCTCCTGCCTGTACTGAAGTTGTGCAGATGCAAGGCAGAAGCTCAGGCTTAGAGGTATCTTTTGTGGTGAAATACTTCAGTGATGGTGGCATCTAAAAATTTCAGTTGCTGATCAGAGCCTGTGTGGTGTTGTAGGGCTAAGTGACAAATAAGACAGCTTTGCCCCCTGAAAACTGCCAACAGGTCAGCCAGGAAACTACTCACACATGAAAAAAAGAAAATGAGTAGGCAATAGCAGAATAGATTTAGAAAAAAAACCCAAAAAACAAACAAACAAAAACAGTCAAAACCTCTTACTCATAAATAAGACTGTAATTTTGATGTGACCCTTACTTACAAGCCAAAAGGTGAAAGTACCATGACCATTGCACTTTCACTGCTCTCAAGCACTTTGTCTTGTCTGTCATTTGTTCTGGCCCAAACCTGTCTCCTCAAGCCTTCCTTTGCCCTCCTCAAAGACACATATGTCTGGCTTTCCTTGATCCAAGCAATTCCTGTACACAATAATTGCTCTACCCCAAAATCATCATCCAATTTGAAGCTTGCTATCTCCTTTATCTCTTCACACCCAAGTAGAACATGTTCCCCCAGGTACCTGGAAGAACTGGAGCATATCTTTCTTCTATGCCTGCACACAGCCCTCTCCTTAGCATTTACCTGTAGCATTCCCCCAGTCTGGAGTGGAAAGAGCCAAGATGGAGATCCTTGGAGGTAGGACAGGGTGGGAGATCTCCTGGTCCCATCAGCTGACCCTTTGGGAAGATCATAGAATCATAGACTCAAAGAATGGTCATCCAGTTCATCCAGCTCGTCCAGTTCCAACCCCCCTGCCATAGGCAGGGACACCTCTCACTAGAATGCGTTGCTCAAGACCTCATCCAACCTGGCCTTGAACACCTCCAGGGAGGTTGCAGAGCACAAAATCACAGAATGTGATCTTTGATTACATTGGGTGCTTCTGTGCTCTGCAACCTCCCTGGGCAACCTGTGCCAGTGTCTCATCACCCTCACTGTAAAGAACTTCCTCCTAACATCCAGTTTCAATCTCCCCTCTGCCAGTTCAAACCCATTGCCCCTTGTCCTGTCATTGCAAGACCTTGTCAATAGTCCCTCCCCAGGCCTCCTGTAGCCCCCTTCATATACTGGAAGGCTACTCTAAGGTCTCCTGGAAGCCTTCTCTTCTCCAGGCTGCAGAACCCCAACTCTTGTAGCCTGTCCTCATAGCAGAGCTGCTGCAGCCCTCTGAGCATCTTCGTGGCCTCCTTTGGACTGGCTTCAACAGTTCCATGTCCTGCTTGTGTTGGGGGCTCCAGAACTGCACACAGGACTCCAGGTGGAGTCTCATGAGAGAATCAGCCCACATCAGAGGACTGTTGGAGAGCACTAGAGCATTTCAGACGAAGTCAAAACAGTCCCAATTTTCTGTAGCTGATGCAATCACTCTGCTCCCTCTGAACACCCTACTGTACCACGGACCTTTACTTTTTGCCTTACTCTCAAGTCGACTGTGGACTTATAGTCCTTGATCCACAGGAAATTAGCTTGACAAAGGAAGCCAAGGTAACGAATTAAGATACTTGAATATGAGTCTCCATGCTGAAAACTCCCTGCCAGGCATTGCTCACAGGTCTAATAACCATGAACTCTATTTTGAGGCTTTACAGTCTAACTTTTTTGGTTTTCCACTTTGGGATTTGGTCTCCGCCTTGTATCTCTTCGTTGCTGTTCTTTCCTTGCCTACCTATCTCTACATATAAGTGGAGAAAGCAGTTAGAATTTGGCATACAAGTAGAATCATAGAATCATAGAATGGTAAGGGACCTCAAGGATCATCTAGAGGTAGGGCACATGGAAATACGCAGGGTGAGCTACCCCCTAATACTGAAAAGCAGGATTTTGCTAGTGTACTAGAACTAGAGTGCCTAATACAGCAGAAAAAAGGGCTATTTTCACAGCATTCACTCCAAATTTACAAATGCTAATCTTTGTAACCACCCCTGATGATGAAGGCAATGAGAACTAAATGCATATTCCAAAGCATGAGGCGGTATCCTAAATATAACTCCTCTGACATTATACACTGATGTCTTTCAATACCCACAGAAATGAGGCAGCTGTTCAAGCTAATATTGCTTGTGTGTGAACAAGCTTTCCACACTGTATTTTCCAATTCTCTTATTCTGATAATTCACATGAATTTGAGAAATAGCCTTTGACTTAGTTGCAACTACCACTGCATTTGGAACCATTAATGCTAAGTAGGGTTTTCTCTGTGCAGACCATCAGCTACTGATAGATTTTCAAGAACACTCTTGACAATACTCAATCAGAGAGCAGTGAATAATTTTTGCATTGTGTGTTCATATATATGTATGTCTTGGGACGCTCTCTATTTTGCTTCTTATTAATCAGTGAGTGGCAAAAGGGGAAAAATTTGATAGCAAACTGTTTCTTCGACTTCTCTCAACTGAACAATCTTGTCAGAGCAATGCCTTTCATCAGCACTAGCACTCTTTATTGATAGGTATTGAAATAGAATGCAAGGGAACAGCCCAGACAGCCAGAAGCCCAGTGGATATGACAGTAATGAAGGAGTTAGGAGACACCAGTCTGAGTCCCTGTTTTGCTTAATATAATCAGGGGCCTGGCATCCTGCGACCTAAACGGTTGCTCTGATATTGCAGGCTGAGTGTAAGCTTCCTCTGTCCCCTTATAGATGCATTCAATATGGGCATCTGAGCTCATCATCTGTGCCACCTTATGGTTGCTGAAGAGAAGCAGGAATCCTTAGCACAAATTATTTAAGCCATAAGTATGACTGTCGCTCTCCATCAGCTGCAAGTGCAGCCAGAGGGAGTGAATCATAGAATCAGTCAGGGTTGGAAAGGACCACAAGGATCATCTAATTCCAACTCCCCTGCCATGGGCAGGGACAGCCTACCCTAGAACAGGCTGGCCAGAGCCTCGTCCAGCCTGGCCTTAAACACCTCCAGGGATGGGGCCTCAACCCCCTCCCTCAGCAACCCATTCCAGAGTCTCATCACTCTCATGATGAAGGATTTCTTCCTCATGTCCAGTCTGAATCTCCCCACCTCCAGCTTTGCTCCATTCCCCCTAGTCCTGTCACTACCTGAGAGCCTAAAAAGTCCCTCGCCAGCTGGAAGAAGCCTGATGGAACCCAGATGGAGAAGCCTGCCCTGCACAGCCTACAGCTGAGGAAGGACCTCACTGACCACTCAAACAACTCTACAAAATGAAACAGTTTGCAAAGGAAAGGCAGAGAAGATCATTCCACCATATGTAGGTATGGCCACTTTCCTGGGCTAGGGACTGCCTTTTCCAGGTGCTTGCAAATCACATCCTGGGCTGCATCACAAGATGAGTGCCCAGCAGATCCAGTGAGGTGATTATGCCACTTTGCTCTAGTGAGACCTCACCTGGAGTACTGTGTCCAGGTTTGCAGCCCTCAGTGTAGGAAGGACATGGACCTGATGGAGCAAGTCCAGAGGAGGGCCATGAAAATGATATGGGGATTGGGAGCACCTCTGCTACAAAGACAGGCTGAGGGAGCTGGGGGTGTTCAGCCTGGAGAGGAGGAGGCTCTGGGGAGACCTAATAGCAGTATTGTAGCACCTGAAGGGGGCCTACAAGAAGGATGGAGAGGGGCTGTTTACAAAGGCCTGTGGTGATAGGACAAGGGGCAATGGCTTCAAACTAGAGAAGAGCAGATTTAGATTTAGATTGGATGTTAGAAATAGGCTCTTCACTGTGAGGGTGGTGGAGCACTGGAACAGGTTGCCCAGGGAAGTGGTTGTGGCCCCATCCCTGAAGACACTCAAAGTGAGGCTCAACAGGGCTCTGAGCAACCTGATCTAGTTGAGGATGCTCCTGCTGACTGCAGCGGGGGTTGGACTAGAAGAGCTTTGGAGGTCCCTTCCAACCCAGACCATTCTTTGATTCTATGACTGTGATCCAAACCCATCTGCCTTTCTCTGCAGTGTGCAGGCCACTTCCACATTGTGAATTTTCTGTCCAATGCCATGTCCTAGTCTGCTCCCCTTCTTGAGTTTCTCACACTAATCTGAGGTCAGTGATATAGCTCATATCTGGCAGCCCATCCATTTGAAAGTCCACACCAGATCACTGAACTGTGGTTGTCACTGAATTTTTCAGGTTGCAGTTAAACACACTAACTTCCACAGGCTTCACAGGTTAGCCTATGTTGGGAACAATCAGGTACTGCCAAATAATTTCCTGTGACTGACAAAAGCTGTAACATCTTCCATGCTAGGGGACTGTCATACCACCTGTGATGGTTAGTGGATTTTATTACTTATCAAGCAAGGCACCTTTCCCTCATCTACTGCTGCTAAAAGAGAAGAAACAGCTCATCTCTTCCTTAGTGCAGGCATTCCTAGTCCAAAAATTCTTCCATTCTCACCTTTTGGGACTTCTGCCATTGAGACACCTGTTTCTTCAGACTAGTCATGCCATAAGAAATAGAAGGCCATGCTTTAGAAGCTCTGGAGCATTAACTGATATACCTGAGAGGGACAAGGTGTAAAGGTATTATGATAGCTGCCAGAGACGACCACGTAAATTAGAGTGGTGTCAGGGCTGCTCTAAAATATGCAGGTGTTCATGACCCCCACTGAACTCTCCATTAGCCAAGGATCATTGCAGCTATTAGCCTCTGCTGCTGTATTCTCTCTCTAGGCTGAACTAGGATGAATTTCAATTACTGCTCCATTCCGTTCCCTTCCCTCTTTATGACTTCTTTCAAGAAATATCCCCTATCATATTTCAAACACATTACAATATTCTAGTCAAATTTCACTGGGACAACTTTCCTTTGCTTAATTCCTTTTTTTTTTTCCTCCTGCCTGAAGTGTTTGTGTTGCCTCCTCTTGAGCATTTTCTTTCTAATGATAGATGGTGTCACTGGATCCTAAACTACTCCCTAACTTCAACTTAATTGATCAGACTTGGCACATTTCCTAGAATTAGGACCTGAATAGCCTCAGACTATGCAAGCTGGGATGTTTAGCTGGCCATGAGAGATGCAATCTTGCATTCCTTCTGAACACCCATTCCTCCCCTTCGCTCCTGCATCGTGGCTGTCCCAATCGATAGCTGAGTAATTAAAATCCCTTCTGATCAATGTTCTCGCTGTTTTACAGACTACTCTTATCTGTAAAGACATTTCCCAACCTAATTTTTTGCCTGGCCTGGGGGGTCTGTAGCAACATCCAGGAATAACATGACTGCATTCGTTGTTCTTCTTCAGTTTCTACCCAAACAGCCTCTGCTCTGACAGGCGAAACGTTTGTGGCGCTTGCTGCTCTGGTGATGGATATATACTGCTGTCTCTGCTGTGACTGAAGAGCACAGCCTCTTCCCTTCAACCAACTTTGCATCTTCCTACTCTATTTCCAGTGCCTTCTAGCTCACACTTTCCAGGAATATCACACTTAGCCTTGAAAATGCACTTATTAACTTACTAATATGCTCATAGCCTGTGTATAGAAGATATTTTCTCCTCCTATCGTTGCTTCTCATTCTCATTATCTCCTACAACGACAAGCAGAGGATACATTACTGAGAGATCCATGCATTCCCTCTTTTAAATTCTCCTCCTCCTACACCACTAATCTAAAAAAATAGCTAGATCATTTCCTTATTAGTGGACAATCTGTTTGTTCCCATAGGGCTAGGAGGAATACAAGCCACCTCTCCCTTACTGTTTTGTTTTCTCTCTTTTGTAGGTTACAATTCCCCAACCCTCTTGCATCTCCCCCCTCCAGATCTGTTCATTTATTTGTGGTAAAATGAACAAACTTACCTACTGGAAAACACCATTATGCTGCTTTCTTCTTCTAGTTGCTAGCTAAGGGGTGTAAGACTTTACTTTTACAAAACCTGCATGCCTTCTTTCTACATCATTTATAAAAATCACCATCCATTATGCCTGACTGTTTTTTTTAAAGCTGGTTTATCTGCCATAGCCCACTGACTAAACAAAATCCTCTGCCCCTTCTGGAAGCATTTGATTTGTGTGCATTTGTGCGTGGATTTTGTGTTTTAAACAGCAGCCACTGTCTGCAACATCAACTCTGCCATCAACACTTCTCTGATCTAATTTTGCTGCAGCTCTCCCCACGCTTGCTGCATCATTTGGTGAGATCCTGTCTCCTGAATCATTAAAACTCTGCAAAATGTACTGGACACTGGCACAAGCCCCTCTTTCTTTATTACACTTCTTTCTTCCTTTACTACCTCTTCTCAGTTACCCGGTCACTGCTTTTCATATACTCCTGCTTCTGCTGGAATAGGGCTGATTCTGCTGCACAAGGCTGTTCTTCCAATGCACTCATCCTGCAACTCACAGCTGGTTCTCCTCCTCCTCTGTCACTCCTTCGGAGTATGAAACCAGCCATCTGTCATCAGTGAACCTCTCATATTCATTGATCTTCCCCAGCACATCAACCTGTCTTTGTAATTCCACTCTCTAGTTTCTAAGTGATACAGCTAACTGGCAGTGCATGTACAAACACACACACAGAGGGTTGTTTTGCCGTTTCCCATCCCCACATTCAAAACTGACATCAGCTGAAAAGAAAAAAATCAAAAAATCTTTTTAGCTTTTGGTTTCTGAAGCCAGGGCAAGCAGAGGATTGTTACAACCCAGTTACAGACACATTATTTCACTAAATAATGAAGAAACAAGAACTCCAAAAGATGGTGAAAGATGCCTGGTTTTGAGGAGTTGCATTTATGAGCAGTGCAGAGTCAAGGACTGCAGCTGCTAGAGAAGGTGCTGCAACGCATCGCAGAGCCCCTTTTCCCCTCTAGCATGCAGTGCAGCACAGGGCAGGGTACAGAAACAGATTCACAGATTGCATCAGGTTGGAAAGGACTCTGCCTGACTTATGCAGACCCCTTCCTTTTTGACACCTTGCCCAACTTTTTTTCTAGCTCCACCTGTGGCTGTTTTTCTTGCTCTTCGATTGCAAACTCTCATCCTGTGTTTGCATAGAGCCTAGCACAGCACAACCTGCCTCATGGTTAGTGCCAGTAGCCACAATGGTGTGAGAAACCACAGCAGTAACAAGACTAATAATTATTGTGAGGTCAGTCCTCCTATAATGTAATTAAAAGCAGGAGGAGCCACTACTGGTTTCTGCTTTACAGAGTTTTGGAGATTGTAGCTCTCCTAATAGCTAAACACTTAGATCCTAACAGTCCTTATTCCACTAATTCAACTCCAGACTGTTTGTGACTGGTTAGGAACTTACACACACACACTATTGGAGTTTACCAGACTAGCTCAGATGGCTTGGAAGTAAAGTGAAGCTGTATTTACAGCATGTCTAAGTTTACAAGCATATATACACAATATATTTGCAAGAATTTACAATTATAGACAAATTAGGAAAAATAATACAGAAATCCAAACTCCCTTCCAGGCAAAGGAAACTGCCCAGAAGGGGCTCAAAGCTATACCCTCTTTCTCCCTTTACTTTCCCAGACAAACAAAATGACCAGCAAANAGAGGGCTGCAGCAGCTCTGCTGTGAGGACAGGCTGAGAGAGTTGGGGCTCTGCAGCCTGGAGAAGAGTAGGTTTCAGGAGACCTTAGAGTAGCCTTCCAGGATCTGAAGGGGGATACAGGAAGGTTGGGGAGGGACTATTGACAAGGTCTTGTAATGACAGGACAAGGGGCAATGGGTTTGAACTGGAAGAGGGAAGATTTAGACTGGATGTTAAGAAGAAGTTTTTTGCAGTGAGGGTGGTGAGACACTGGCACAGGCTGCCCAGGGAGGTTGTGGCTGCTCCCTCCCTGGAGGTGTTCAAGACCAGGTTGGATGAGGCCTTGAGTGAGCTGTACTAGTGGGAGGTGTCCCTGCCTATGGCAGGGGGTTGGAACGAGATGACCTTTGAGGTCCCTTCCAACCTTACCATTCTATGATTCTATGACATTTTGGCTTTTTATCTCTCTCAGCAAACCAATGAATGATACAGATGTCATCAATATTTTCTTTTCACAACCCATGACCTAATTTATCTCATTAAACTATTCCAGTCAGCCCCAAACCAGCACACTGTTCCGCATAGAAATCAAGTTAGATGAAAGTTGCATCTAGGCATTCTGGTTTCTTGGATCTTTTATTCTTAAAGAGTATGATGAAGTCTTCTGTTTCATGTGTTCAGCTCTGCTGAACTTGGTCAGACACTAGGATGAGAATGACTTCTGATTGTGGGCAGCAGTGAAGGGAATTATGTTTTAAAAAAACATAATCCGTGAAAACACAATCCACCTTCTTTCACCTGCCACTGAATCAAGCTGCTGTCTAGTGTTTTCTCTACAATAATTGATGACATCACGTTAATAAAACCTACAGAGGCAATGCAGCTACTTCAAACTTCCTGGACCTGCTAATAATCATTGCAGAGTTCTTGTGTCAGCCTGCCTGCTGTGTGTGACCATTCTATACCTCTGCAAAAAGAATCCCTGTGACATTTTGCTGGAAGATATTTATTGCACAGAAGCAGTGGCTGATTGTTATTTAAACTTTAGATATCTTGTCTGATTAGGATTTTTTCCCCTCAAAATGCCAGAACTGATTAAAACATATGATCAACTAATCTTTGTCAAATTCCATCATTATGGTAGCAGGCCTTTGCAGTTCTGCAATGAAAAAAAAAAAAAAAAATGAGTGTGTGTGTGTGTATTCTAATACCCCAAGCCCTTGCTCTGCACATCTATGCCTCAGCCTACTTTCTTTTGAATCATGGAATCATAGAATCATAGAATGGTAAGGTTGGAAGGAAACCTCAAGGATCATCTAGTTCCAACCCCCTGCCATAGGCAGGGACACCTCCCATTAGTACAGGTCACTCAAGGCCTCCTCCAACCTGGCCATGAACACCACAACCTCCCTGGGCAACCTGTGCCAGTGTCTCACCACCCTCACTGCAAACAACTTCCTCCTAACATCCAGTCTAAATCTCCCCTCTGCCAGTTCAAACCCATTGCCCCTTGTCCTGTCATTACAAGACCTTGTCAATAGTCCCTCCCCAGCCTTCCTGTAGGCCTCCTTCAGATCCTGGAAGGCTACTCTAAGGTCTCCTGGAAATCTTCTCCAGGCTGCAGAGCCCCAACTCTCAGTCTGTCCTCACAGCAGAGCTGCTGCAGCCCTCTCAGCATCTTTGTGGCCTCCTCTGGACCCCCTCCAACACTTCCATGTCCTTCCTGTGCTGGGGGCTCCAGAACCGCACACAGTACTTTGGCCTTAACTGGTACCCATGAACTTGCTAACTCACCTACAGAAATTAGAAGAAAAACCTGAGCATTCAAGGAACATAATTCAGTTTAGTTACAAAGTATGCACAGAAACTCTTGTTTCTGTGAAAGGAGTTGTGAGGAAAAGCAACTTCTCCAGTCAAGCATTAAAGCCTGCCTCGTGGTGAGGGCTTCAGCCAAAGGTCCTTCTCTCTTTTGACTTCCTTCCAGGGCTACCTCACTATAGAATCATAGAATCAT
>WBNM01018711.1:0-18849 GCA_013399055.1 Ramphastos sulfuratus | reverse complement strand
TGGGGAGAGGCCTTGAGCACAGCCCTATGAGGAGAGGCTGAGGGAGCTGGGATTGTTTAGCCTGGAGAAGAGGAGGCTCAGGGCAGACCTTATTGCTGTCTACAACTACCTGAAGGGTGGTTGTGGCCAGGAGGAGGTTGCTTTCTTCTCTCAGGCAACCAGCACCAGAACAAGAGGACACAGTCTCAAGCTGTGCCAGGGGAAGTTTAGGCTGGAGGTGAGGAGAAAGTTCTTCACTGAGAGAGTCATTCCCCACTGGAATGGGCTGCCCAGGGAGGTGGTGGAGTCACCGTCCCTGGAGGTGTTCAAGGCACGTTTGGATGTGGCACTTGGTGCCATGGTCTAGTCTTGAGGTCTGTGGTAATGGGTTGGACTTGATGATCTTTGAGGTCTCTTCCAACCTTGCTATACTGTGATAATGTGAGATGTCAGAGTTTTGGAAGAGTGGGATTTAGGCACAGGTGTGCCAGCTGTGACTCCTGAAATAGAAGTGAATCTTGCTTACAAAAGCTGCAGCTCTGACAAGGCAATCTTCAGTCTCCTTTCAACCAAACAGAATTTCCAAGCTGCATTCTTAGCATTTCTTTGCTTACTGCATTTGATATTTTGTCTCCTGTTCATTTCTTGCCTGTCCCAGATTTAAATTTACTCTAATGTTGACTTTAAAGAAGGAAAGGTATGCAGGGACTGACAGGGATGATCCTGAATATAAATTACATCAAGCAAATTGATGCAAGGTAAAATTATGAAATCAACCTTTTTTATTCTATATTTTATGGAATATCTAATGTGTGTTTGGCAGTAATTTACTCTGGCACATGAATTTCTGACAGGTTCGATTCTTTGGGCTTATTAATCAATGTAGGCAGCACCAGAGCAATTTTTATGAGCCTGACTAGTCATCAAAAATTGATGATCAGATAAATCAAAGAAACAACTAGCATCTTAATAGAGGGAGCAGTGGCCTGCAAAAGTCCATTCCAGACTGCCTGGCTTTGCCTCCTGTGTGTGTGGGGTCAGAGGGTTTGCCTGCAGCGGTGTTCACCTGGGGCACCCTGACACAGTGGCTGCCTTTGCTGCCAGCCTCTTCCCTTCCCTGGCACAGAGATGTGTGTGCATAGCTCACTGCAGCACCATGCTGAGGAAGCACTGAGCCTCTCTGCAGAGTGTCATCTAGAACTTGAGGCTGATCTGAGCCTTTTTGGTTAGCTGCAGCATGGTGTGCAGGTCAGCAGCAGGGTGGGATGGAAGCTCCTTGCTGGTATTGCCCCAGATGTGCTTCGGTCTTTGGTCTGCTTGCAGAAGGAGCTCTCATTCATAGATTGGGTTGGAAGGGACCTTAAAGATCATCCATTTCCAACCCCCTCTGCCATGGGCAGGGACACCTCCCACTGGACCTCATCCAGCCTGGCCTTGGACACCTCCAGGGAGAGGGCATCCACAGCCTCCCTGGGCAACCTGTGCCAGTGTCTCACCACCCTCACTGTGAAGAATTTCTTCCTCATCTCCAGTCTCAATCAGCCCTCCTCAAACTTAAAGCCATTGTCCCTTGTCCTGTTCCTCCCAGCCCTTGTCAAAAGTCCCTCCTCAGCTCTCCTGTAGCCCCCTTCAGGTACTGAAAGGTCACTGTTAAGTCTCCCTGGAGCCTTCTCTTCTGCAGACTGCACAGCCCCACCTCTCTCAACCTGTCCATTCTGCACCTGATACTCATCCTGACATTCATTCTGGTTAAACCTCTCCTGTCTGATTTGATACACTAATCTTTCTACTTCCTGAAGAGATTGTGGTTCTTGTTTGGGGGGGAGGGGGGTTAGTAAAACCTTTGACAATGTCTTCTGTGCTAGTTTGAGGCTAATTGGAATATTTTAATGGAGAAAATTATATTATAGGCTGTGAAAAGGAAACAGTGGTGATGTCTGCTTCACTAATAGGCTTGCTGAGATGTTTAAGAATACAAAACAAAGATAAGAGTCTTGGGCTTGCAGACACTCTGGGGCTGTCTAGCAGCTTCTGGCCTCTCCTCTCTGCCGAGTAACCTCACTAACCACTTTGCTTCTAACCCCCCTGGCCCATCCTCCAAACTCACCTTGCATGTAAGCCAAATCCTGGGGTAAGGCAGAGGGGTGGGGAGAAGGTGGAAGGGTGGTTGGGAGCCCCTCCTGGGGTCTCTGATGTCTGGGAGGGGAATTGTGTTTCTGTATTGCCTTTAACTTGTCTATCTCTGTAACTATTCCTGTCTGTTGTGTCTATCTCTGCTTGTACATTGTGCTGAGCTGTAAATAGAGCTTCAGTCCTTAACTTCCAGCTGGCTGAGTCTGGTCTGGGGGATTTTACAAAGTGTGGGGGGGCAGGGAACTCCCAAACCATCACGCTCCCCAGCATTCTCCTTCAGAAACTCCTGGAACAAGGCTTGGCTCAGTGCCCTTGGCTGGCTGGTGGTGCCCAAGGATGGGTGGGGAAGGGAGCAGGCTGCTGGATGCATGCATACCACCCATGTCACCATGGGCAGTCTCCACTTCAGATGGCTGGTGAGAAGTCAGCCAGGCAGTAGCAAGCTGGCAGTGGAGCACACACAGCTCCTGTTTGCTCTGGTCACTGAGGGCCTGCTCACACAGTTGCCAGTGCAGAACCTACCTGGCCAGGCCATCAATCCCCATAACTTGATGGAAAGATTATCAAGTGCCATAATTTAAACAAAGCCATAAAGATCTCTTTCTTTAGCACACAGAGTTCAAGCAAGGTCAGCTCTTGCTCTGCAGGTCCAGGATCCTGCAGCTGCTGCCACAGGACCTGGCACTGATGGAAGAGGCCAAGAGCTCTAATCAGTAGTATGGAGCACTTGAGGCACAGCTGCTGTGTCCTTTCTCATGTGGTGCTCTTGTCCCCTGCATTTCTGGTAGAAGCCAGTGTGGATGATTTCTGCCCAGGGTATGTGGATACTTACTGTACCTGACATCTGAGGTGGGCTCTGATGTGGTGTAGCTGGGAGAGATGGTTTAGAGCCAGTTTTCACATGGGTACCTCAAATCATGCATACATGCAATCATTGTATACAGATTTCTTCCAGGCATTTGGCCCTTTTGGAGCCAGCAGTATTGTCTCTTTCTTTGTTGCTTGCCTTTAATTTGCAGCTTATTCTGGGAATTGAAACAAAATCATCTCTGAAGTTGAGTGAGAATCTCAGAAATTCAGTCTGGCATTTCAGACTTTAGATCTGGATTAATTTGTTTGCACTTTGGTTCAGTTTTGAGACTGATGCCAAAAGGAGATGTTAATCTCTTGTGAGAAAGGTGCTTTGTGCTGCTTTCCCCTTGAGCACAGCCCTGCTCACTGCTGCACACCTGCCAGCTAGATCACCCTAGAGATTCAGCAGTGCTGCTGATCAAAATCTGGCTGCAGTGCTGTGTCAGGGCCTAGGGATTCATTGCCTAGACTCAGAGCTTTGGAGGTGGCACAGGCATGTCTGAGAGCTGCAGGAACCTGCACATCTCACAGTGTTTTCTGGAGGAGAGTTTGCAGGTATAGCTTCTTATGGACCAACTGGAAACCCACAGATGCATTTTATTACTCTGCTCTGGTGAGACTTCAGCTGGAGTACTGCATCCAGCTCTCAACACAGCACATGGACCTGACGGAGAGGTCCAGAGGAGGTCACCAAAAGGATCAGGAGCCTGGAGAACCTCTGCTACAAGGACAGAGTGAGGGAGCTGGGGCTGTGCAGCCTGGAGAAGAGAAGGCTCCAGGGAGACCTAACAGCAACCTGACTGGAGAAGGTGTTAAGGTTTCTGTGTGAGCTCCTTTCTGCCCCTCCTGACTTCCTGAGGTGATCCAAAGGAGCCAGGGGAGGGACTGATGCACAAAGCTGATCTTCCTGAGGTGGTCCCAAGTAGCCAGGGGAGGGACTGATGCACAAAACTGATCTTCCTGAGGTGATCCAAAGGAGCCAGGGGAGGGACTGATGCACAACGCTGATCTTCCTGGGGCTCACAGTCAGTTGTTTAGGTCCAGCTGTAGCCATGCTCCAGCCCAAGCATGCATTGCAGGTCACCAACTGGCTGGCAGGATGCAGGCTTTGCATGTGGATTGAAATTACTCAGAACTGGTTGCTATCTAGATGCTGCTCTGTTCATGTGTCTTGCTTCCATACATTAACTGAACTGTTTTGGCATGAAATTACAATGGGAGTTTGTCTGAAATTTGAGAGTGATCCATGGGGCATCTTCCAGCCCCCCTGTTGGCACCACTCACTACATCTGCTTGCAGTTTACATTTCAGAAGCCTTTCAGAGGGCTTGGCTGCAAGATATATTTTCTACACAGACTTGCTAGCTGCTTCTCTGGGCAAATAAATAATAGCCCAGGGTTTGTTTGCATGAAGAGAGCTCTCCACTGAAAAAGGTAGTGTGCATTTAATGAAGTTTGATGTCCTTACCTCTTCTGTTTGCAGNTGCACTCACACTGCAGCCTCATCTTGAGCTTTGCATCACCCCAGAAGAGTGGGGAGGACAATGCTGACCTCCCTCAGTGCCCTTACTCCATCTCATCAGGGGAAGTTAGAGCAGCCTGCAGGAGGTTATTGATTGCTCTCTCCTTCCAGTCCAAACCTGGGACCCCAATGTGGCCTTTCCTCATAGCATGCTCCCTATGCCTTCTTCTGCACTTATTTCCATTACCCCTAAAACACAGTTTAAGGTACTCCTCCCCTTGCAGCTGAAGGAACTGGGACTGATTAGAGTGAGGAAGAGGAGACTGAGCCTGAAAGGACAATAGAGAGAGGTTGGTGCTGGTCTCTCCTTAAAGTAATTAGTGATAGAACAAGAGGGAATGGTCTCAAGGGCAGGTTTAGTCTGGAGACTAAGGACAAAGTTTTTCACATCAAGAGTGGTCAGACATTGGAACAGGCTGCTCAGGGAGGTGCTCAGGGAGGCTTTTAAAGATCTCATAGGGTGGTGAAACGTAATTGTGGTGTAGTTTTATAACCATCCCCACTGCTGTCCCAGCATAGTTCTGAACATCAGTTCTGCTGCTGATGGAGCTGTGGTTCCTCACCTTCAATTTCAGATGTTGTCATCTGCAGTGGTTCAGAAATGCTGAGTGGATTTCTGCACGTGGTGTTCACCTTGCCCTTCTGCTGCAAGCATCAACTGATAAGCTTGAAGTGGATACCTGAAGGCAACCTGCAGGAAGGCTTCAGAAAGACAAGAAAGTGAGAGGCTTTGCTGAACCTGGTCCAGTTCTGGTGTCCCCAGCAGAAGAAGGACTCAGAGCTGCTGGAGTGAGGCCAGAGGAGGCCACAAAGATGATCCCAGGGCTGGAGCAGCTCTGCTGTGAGCACAGGCTGAGGGAGCTGGGGGGGTGCAGGCTGGAGAAGGCTCCAGGGGGACCTTAGAGCTGCCTACCAGTGCCTGAAGGGATCCTACAGGAAGGCTGCAGAGAGACTTGTCCTGAGGGTGTCTAGAAACAGTCCAAGGGGAATGGTTTGGAGCTGAGGCAGAGCAGGGTTGGACTGGAGCTGAGGCAGAAGTTCTTCAGTCTGAGGTTGGTGAGACTCTGGCACAGGCTGCCCAGGGAGGCTGTGGCTGCCTCCTCCCTGGGAGTGTTCAAGGCCAGGTTGGATGGAACCTTGAGCAGCCTGGGATAGTTGAGAGCTGTCCCTGCCCATGGCAGGGGGTGGAAGTAGATGATCTCTGAGGTCCCTTCCAGCCTAAGCATTCTGTGGTTGTATGATTCTGTGGTTCTGTGTTCCTGTGGATTTGCCAGGGTGACAAGACTGAACTCTTCTGCTGGGGAAAAAGGTCCCACCACAAGGGTCCCAGGAGGCTTTCCACCAGCCTGCTAAGCAGTTAGAGTGGCTCTGAGGCAGTCCCACTTACCTCTGGTGGATTTCTACAAACCACTGGCTGGTTGGTGTGCACAGCAGAGACATCTGGAGTCCCAGTGGAGTTCACACACCAGAGCCTGCCACACCAAGATCCTGCATCACCCAAGGGCGCACATCCTGTCTCTGTTGCTGTGTCAGCCCTCTTGGGTCCTGTAAGCAGTTTGGAAAAGCTCAAGAAGCAGCAGCTTGGTTTGCAGAAGGAAAAATTGAACTCAAAGCATTTCCCCATCAGGAGCTGTAAGCTGGTTGGGTGTAAACCCAAGGAGTCTGATGGTGTAGTTGGACTGTTTTGCTTTGTGGCGAGCTCCTTACAAATGGGTTACTGCCCTGCTGCTGGCATGGGCTGCAGCCTGGCTTCCACTGGTTGGCAAAAATCTTTAGAGGTACAAATCCTCAGATGGACACTTTCCATTTGCTCAGCTACATCTGAGTGGAGAATGAAGGAGTAATCCCATTTTATGCATAGAATCATAGAATGGTAAGGTTGGAAGGGACCTCAAGGATCATCCAGTTCCAACCCCCTGCCATAGGCAGGGACACCTCCCACTAGCACAGGTCACTCAAGGCCTCGTCCAACCTGGCCTTGAACCCCTCCAGGCAGGGAGCAGCCACAACCTCCCTGGGCAACCTGTGCCAGTGTCTCACCCCCCTCACTGCAAACAACTTCCTCCTAACATCCAGTTTCAATCTCCCCTCTGCCACTTCAAACCCATTGCCCCTTGTCCTGGCATTCCAAGCCCTTGTCAATAGTCCCTCCCCAGCCCGCCTGTAGCCCCCTTCAGATCCTGGAAGGCTACTATAAGGTAGTCTTGCTGGAGCCTACCTGGATTCCCAATTTACAAAGAGGAAGCAGTTCAAGGAAAGAATCACATTGCTTCAAAAACCACCCCTGAGAAAGCTGCTGGCAGAGTGCTTTGTGCTGCTGCCAGGGCCATAGTTTGCCTGCAGAATCCCTGAGGCGCAGCAGTTGCTTTGCATTCAGACAAGAGCCCTCCCTCCCTGCCCCCAGGGGAGGGTAGCATCTCTCTGTTTATCCAGGGATTATGCAGAGCATCAAAATTGTTTGGACTCCAAGTGGTGTAGGAAATCCTGTTGCAAGATTAAAGTCTTCCAAATAAGAAATAAGAAAAGGAGCCCTAAGGAAAGCTGGAGGAAGGAGGATGCAGCTGCATGTGTTTCTAGTCTCGAGGTCTGTGGTAATGGGTTGGACTTGATGATCTTTGAGGTCTCTTCCAACCTTGCTTATACTGTGATACTGTGATACCTCCTGTCTCTGGGGAGAGGGGTGGATGGATGTGCTGGCCAGGGCTAAGGGTCCTTGAGAAGTCTAGAGAGGTTTCCTTTTAGCCAGCCTATTTATCCAGCCTGAGCTCACCCCTATGTGAACTAAGGAAAATACCTTTCCATGGTGATATTTGCTCATTTAGTTCCTGTGCTCAGGCATTCAAGACTGTTGCACCAGGTCTTGGGCGCTGCCTTCTGTTGTATCTATTCAGCAGAATAATGTGTGAAAAGTCTTTTTAGTTTTTAAATCTTTTTAGTTTTCAAGTCTGTATTTTACTTTTTAAGCCTTTCTTTTAGTTTTTAAGTATTTTAGTTTTTTTTCCTCTTCAGAAAGTGTGATGCTGTGGCTCAAGCCAGTGTAGCTGCATGGTGAAAATGTGCTGCTTAACTAGACCATAGAATCATAGAATGGGAAGGTTGGAAGGGACCTCAAAGCTCAGCCAGTTCCAACCCCCTGCCAGGGGGTGCAGGGACACCTCCCACTAGCACAGGTCACTCAAGGCCTTGTCCAACCTGGCCTTGAACACCTCCAGGGAGGTTGTGGAGCACAGAAGCACAGAATGGGATCAAAGATCACGTTTGGTGCTTCTGTGCTCCACAACCTCCCTGGGCAACCTGTGCCAGTGTCTCACCACCCTTACTGCAAGCAACTTCCTCCTAACATCCAATTCCAATCTCCCCTCTGCCACTTCAAACCCATTGCCCCTTGTCCTGTCACTGCAAGCCCTTGTCAATAGTCCCTCCCCAGCCTTCCTGTAGCCCCCTTTAGATCCTGCAAGGCCACTCCAAGCTCTCCTGGAAGCCTTCTCTTCTCCAGGCTGCAGAGCCCCAACTCTCTCAGCCTGTCCTCACAGCACAGCTGCTGCAGCCCTCTCAGCATCTTGGTGGCCTCCTCTGGACTGGCTCCAACACTTCCATGTCCTTCCTGTGCTGGGGGCCTGGGACAGAACAAAAACTCCTCTCAGAGATTATCTCTGTGCCTCTTCCCAGCCTAAGGGTGCTGTGTTATCATGTTCTGTGCACCCAAGTCAGCTTCTCTGGCTGAAATCAGTTCCCAGCTGGTGGACACTAGAGGCTTTTGCTATAGCAAGTGGGCAAGACAGAGAGCCAGGGAGGCTGGATCCAGAAACCTTACAGCCTGTGTCAGCAGGTGTCCAACTGTCCTGGTTTGAGAGGGGTGACCAAGCTAGGCAAGTGGCGCCCCTCCTGAGTCCCTGTTTGCAGGGGTCAGCAGAGGGCTGTTCCCCTGTGCAGTCCCCAGTGTGACCCCCAGCTGGGGGCACTTGGGGCAGCACATGGCAGGGTCTGAAGCCCCTCCTGAGCCCCTATTTGCAGGGGTCAGCAGAGGGCTGTTCCCCTGTGCAGTCCCCAGTGTGACCCCCAGGCAGTTCCCCAAGTACCTCACAGTCCTGCCGGTGCAGGCAGCGCAGGGAGAGGATTATTTGCTGGCCTTGGTGGGAGCTGTGTGATTAGAAGGTGTTTCTCAGCACAGAAAGAGGCAGACTGGTTCTGGAAGCTGCTGGGGGGCCAGGAGGGGCTTGTGGGCTGCAGGGGTTAATTTCCTGGCTGGGTCTGTGCTGGCAGTGACACTTGTCCTGCCCATGGAGTGCGGGGTGGGGGGACTCAGGCTTTACTGTCAGCACAATTGTTTTGGGGATGAAAGATGCACCACTCAGAAAGCTTAACCTTTGCTTTCTCCTTCGGAGAGCAGACAGCCCTTTTCCCTCTCACAACAACAGGACATCAATTTTACCAGGGGAGGCTGAAAGGTTTTTAGCCCTTTGTTTTTAACCACTGTAACAGACAGTTTGGGCCAATAATGCCCTTGGTCAGTCCTGCCAGGGCAGCCACTGGGATGCTGTCATCAGTGTTAGTGTACCCTTTGCTTCCCTAGGAGCCTGCTCCACTGAAGGGAAGTGCCTAATGCTATTGAGACCCCAGAAAGTTCTCAAGTCAGGACAGACTAAGGCCAGCTCAAACCCTGGGCCCTCTTCCAGCAGCCTGATTTAATGGGATGGTTATTTATGGCAGTGCAGAGTGGTAAACAGCTGCTTCTGCCTGCTGGGAGGGGTGCTGCTGGTGTGCTGAGTGGTGTGGGTTTGTTTTTTTTCCCACCTAATGATGCCAACAAAAGTGACCTGACGTTTTTCCTTTAATTAAAATGGGCCTTTGTGAGGCAGTGTGTGAAAATCAGGGGATCCAGCACTAATTGGAGTTCAGGCAACTGCTTCTCTAACCTTTCACAGCTAAACTTCTAAATGAAATGGTTCAGCTCTCATTTAGCAGCTCCAGGGTTTTTCACAGCTAGATATAAAATAGTGATTCTTGACCTTTGCAGGCAAACACATTGGGGGATTTTCTGAACAAAACCTTGGCAGCATCATTTATTTGTGACCACCCTTACCTGTGGTTTGGCTGCTCCAGCTCCCAGGTTCGTGAGTGGACATCCTAAGGACATAAGAAAAGATTTTCTGTGCTGGCCCCATGACCCTGGGGGACAGTGGGGAGCACACAGGACTGGCTGCTGCCTGCAGTCTCCTTGTCCTCACCCAGCATCCAGCCTCCTCCTAGTGGGGTGCTGCAGACTGCATCCCTGAGCCTGCCTTTGAGCACCTATTTGCAGCACTCTTGAGCTCATTCTTCAGTGTCTGCCAGCAGAGTCTCCTGTACCAGCAGGTGCTGGGAGTTCACTCACTGGTGCCCCTTTTTTCTGTTGGAACTGGTGTCCCTGGTTCACTGAGGGACAAACATGGCAGTGGCATTTATTACACCTGAGACCAAATGTTTCTGCAAATACAGAGGTGTGGACAGCAACAAAGAACCAGCACTGTGTCCAGACCAGGCAGGTGAGGTGTGTGAAACAAACAGCAGTGGGAGCTGAGAGCCAGGGTTTGGTAGTGCAGAGAGCCACCCTGTGCCCAGCAACCCACTGCCTCCTACTGCAGCTTCAGGAGCCTTGCTCCAGTGAGGCAGTCTGTGAGCTGGCAGGGGGTGTGCAGGAAAGGGAATGATAGAACCAGAGGATTCTTTGGGTTGGAGGAGACCTCTAAGGTCATCCAGTCCAACCATCAACCCAGGACCACCATGGCCACTGAACCCTGTCCCCAAGTGCCATGGCCACAGGTTTCTTGAACACCTCCAAGAGACACCTTCCTGGGCAGCCTGTGCCAATCCCTGACACTTGTAGCAAAGAGATTCTTCCTAATCTCCAACCTAACCCTCCCCTTGCACAATTTCAGGCCATTTCCTCTCCTCCTCTCACCTGAAACTAGGGAGAAGAGACCAACCCCCACCTCACTGCAACTGCCCTCCAGGTAGTTTTAGAGAGCAATGAGGTCTGCCCTCAGCCTCCTCTTCTCCAGACTAATCACCCCCAACTCCCTCAGCTGCTCCTCCACAGCCTTGTTCTCCAGACTCTTTGTTGCCCTTCTCAATATCCTTCCTGTAATGGAGAGGCCCAAAAGTGAACCCAGCACTCAAGCTGTGGCCTCACCAGTGCTGAGGGCAAGGGGACAGTCACTCCCCTCCTCCTGCTGGCCACACCATTGCTGCTTCAGGCCAGGATGCCGGTGGCTCTCTTGACCACCTGGGCACACTGCTGGCTCTTATTCATACAGCTGTCAGCCAGCACCCCCAGATCCTTTTCTGCCAGGCAGATAAATTGCTGAGGAGTTTCTGATCTGCTGACATGCTGGATGTCCTGGCAGAGCCAAGGGCAGCACTGGAGCTTGCCATGGTGGGGGCAAGCACTCGTGGCTGGCTTCTGAGCAGCTGTTAGCAGTCTGTGCTGCAGCAGAGCAGATCAGAGTCACTGTTTCTGCCCGCAGCTCCCCCAGCTCAAGAGATGAGATGAGTACAGTTTCTGGTGGACTCTGTTCTCCATCAGCTAAGTATCTGCAGCTGTCATTCATATTTTGTTTTCAGCTTGTTATTCTGACAGAGGAGTCTCTGAGGGATGGCAGGAGGCAGCCCCAGGAGCGGCGCTGGGGCATTTACATATCGTCACGCTGGGAGGGGAGCCGCTGCCAGGCTGCCAGCATTATTTATTCATTTGGTGCTGCTGTTTGTTCCAGGCCTCTGGAACCTGCTGCTGACAGTAACCAAACCATCCGCCTCGCTTCGGGGGTCCTACTGATTGTCAGCTAAGTGCTGGGAGAAATTAAAGCTGTTTCAGCTCAAAAGACAAAGTTCTGTTAGGAGGTTGCTCCTGGTGCCCTGCTGCCATCCCCAGCTGCAGGGGGGGAGTTCCTTAAGGCTGGCCACATGCACTGCAGAAGCCATCGTGGTGCAGGCCTTGCAAATCATGCAGCTGCTGTGTTGTAAAAATCATTCCAACCAGCTTTCCATCGTGGCTGTGCCCCCAGTGCCTGGAAACACAACCATCAATGGGTTTGAACCAACCAGCTCTACAGCAATTACTGCCAGCATTGATTTTTCCATTAATTGGCTGAAGCCTTTGGAACATGAAATCTCTGAGGGGAGCATCTGAAGTGTGTTACTGCCTTTTTTTTTTGCCATTATGACTATTAGGATTTGGGTGCTACCAAAATATCCTGGTCTGTGCTGGTCCTGGTTTTGAGAACTGAGGAGTCTGAAAACCAAAACTATGTCAAAGGGGATAAACATTATCCAAGTGCTTTGTAATTTAGTGATTGTTTTTGATACCTGAAGATGTTGAAATATGAGGGGGTAATTCCTCGCTGCAGCATGTAGGGAGGGATTTCTTCCTCCATGGGTTGGTGGAAAGACATCAGGAGTTTGCTTTGTGGAAAATGGGACAATAAAGCATCAATTCCATCAAAATGGGATTGGTGATGAGGAGGTGGGAGAGAAGGTCTTTTTTTGACCTAGAGAATCCAACTAAAGGAAAGGGAAATTTGAGCACAATGACATGAGGAAGGATCAGCTGTGACTGAAGAGGAGTTACATGTGCAGAGGGAGATACTGCTCTTTGCTTCTGCACTGGAGAATGGACTGATCTGCTCTTTGCTTCTGTAGAGTGGGGAATGGACAGATCTGCTCTTTGCTTCTGCAGAGTGGGGAATGGACAGATCTGCTCTTTGCTTCTGTGGAGTGGGGAATGGACAGAACTGCTCTTTGCTTCTGCACTGGAGAATGGACAGATCTGCTCTTTGCTTCTGCACTGGAGAATGGACAGATCTGCTCTTTGCACTTTATGTCACTGCAGCTTTACCCCCTCTGAGCTCTGAGTGCCTCTTTGCCATTGCTTGTGGAACAGAGCCCCTGAGTGAGGTGTTAGGTCACTCATGGCACAGCTGTGTGCTCCCTCCACATGGTCAGTGCTAGCTCTGGGGCCTCACTGGGTGAGCCTGGGAGTGTCTGTTTTGGAAAAGATTCCTCAGAATGACTGAGTCCTTGAGAACATTCTCTTTTGTTCTTGGCTCTCTCTTTCTTGAGCCAAAGCTCCATAAAGAAAGCCTACAAGAAGGCAGTGGATGACCTTCCTTGAAGAGCAGTGTTGCTGGAGGAGAACTCAGGTGTTGCAGCAGATCTCTGAAGCAGCTTTCCTCAATGCCATCTTTAACCCTGTGTTGTAACAGCAGGCAGATCCTCTTCCCTCCTTGTTTGGGAGAAATTGTTGCTCTGTTGTACAGAAAGTTGAAGGACATAACCTTCTGCTGCTTGGTCCTCTGGTTGCAATGTAAGCACTTGGTATCTGAATAGGAAGCAAACAAATGAAGAACAGGTTGCCCAGAGAGGTGGTTGAGGCCCCATCTCTGCAGGTATTCAAGGTGAGGCCAGGCAGGGCTGTGGGCAGCCAGATCTAGTTGAGGATGTCCTGCTGAGTGCAGGGGGTTGGACTGGATGAGCTTTGCAGGTGCCTTCCAACCCAGCCCATGCTGTGATCCTGTGAAGAGATGTGTGATGCCTTGCACAGCAGAGCACAGGGGCAGCAGTGCTTACACAGCATTGCTCTTTCTCCCCACTGTGGCACTTGCTGCTGCCCCTTTGGTCACACAGCTTGTTTGTGTAAGAGGATCCCTCTGAAACATTTGGAACCCGTGGGTTTGGCAAGAGCAGACAAGTACCATCTCCGTGGATGTGACAGCATGACAAAGTGATTAGCAGGGTTGGAGAGAAGATAAACAGTACAGGAGACAGCCTTGCAGTGAAAAAAAACCACCACTGATGAATTGGGGAAATAAAGTAACATCCCAAATGTAAAATGTTACTGCTGCTGCCCTGCCCTGCCTGCGGTCAGGCATGCACAGTTGGGAATTACTGCTGAGCAGAGTCAGCTCTGGAGCCAGAGGGCCAGCAGATGCCAGCCCATTGCCAAGGAGGTGCCCTGTGTGAGGTGGCAGAAAGCCTGTGCCTGCCAGGCTGGGTGCTGTCAGCCCTGGCCACGGTGTGCATCCCAGCTGCAGTAAGCAGGAGCACAGGCAGGCTGCAGGGCTGGGGCAGCTCGCTCTCGGGGAAAGGGGAGCACAGGCCAGGGCTTTGCCCAGAGGTCAACACCTCAGTGCCTTACATTTCCAGGGCTTGGCAAGTCTTTGGAAAGAGGAAAGGGGGAGGAGAGTGGTCTGGAGGGAGAATAGATTGCTTGGACTCCACTTGGCCTCTGTCAGCACTGGAGCCCATTAGGAAGAGCTCAGGACAAGCTGGAGTTAAGTGGAGGGCAGAAGACTGAAGCAGAGTTCTCCCTGTCCTGCCAGCCTCTTTCCTAGCTGTGTTTCTGATGGAGCTCCCCAGGTCTAGCCTTCTCCCCTTCTTCAAAAGGAGAAGAGGGGAGAGTCCCTGGTGCTTTGCAGCTCTCAGGGGTAGCTGCGTGGAGCATCCTGTTTGTTGCCATGTAGCATAGATAAGCTCCAGGTGTGGTACTGTGTGCAGGCACACAGATTACAGCAGCGACATCAGACCCCCGAGCAGGGAAAGGGCCTGACAGGGCAGGCTGGGGAAAGAGTTCAGCAAGGAAATGTTGGCTTTGGTCAGCAGCAGTTTCTGAAGGCCACACTGAAATGTGGAACTCAGGTTTGGTTTGCTTCCAGCTTTCTCAGTGTTCCTTGCAAGGCAGCACCTCCATCACCTTAGCCTCTCCTGGAGCTGCAGACCTCTCGTTTCGGCCCTGCCTGGTGCTTTGCAGTGTGTGTTCTGCAGAGGTTCTTGTGAGCAGCACAGAAGATTTACAGGGCTTGGAGTTTTTCCAAAAACTATTTTCAGTCCCAACCCCAAAGACTCTTGAACATAGGAGAGAAGTTTATTTACTTGTAAAACAAGGTTAAGAGCTTTTGCAATATCCTCACTTAGCCAAAAATACAACAGTGAGGGAAGAATGTGGACAGAAAACTTTGGAGTTTCTTAGTAAGCAAAATGAAGTATTGAAGGGAGAGAAATGTGCCACAGCAGGCTTGCTGCCTTACCAGGTTGTTTTCTGCTCATCCAGTGTGGCTTTCAAAAGATTTCTCCATTGGGGATTTCTTGGAAGCAGCAATGAAGCCTGGGAGATTGTCTCCTGTAGGTCAGCTTTAAACATTTCCGTTTGAGAAGATGAAATAAACAGAATTTCACTGCTTTGTTAGTCAACATCCCTTTGGGGGTCGGGTTGGTTTTTGAGCTGAGAAGGTAAGGAGGGGAAACAAGAAATCAAATCAAAGTGGGGAACCAAAGATGTGACTTTGTTCTCACTGAGGGATGCATTAAGTATTCCTTGTTACTGATCTCATGGTGTATTGCCATGATTGAGCTGTGCTGCAGCTTCCACTGCTCAGAGCCCACACCTGCCTTTCACCTGGTGTCCCCCAGGAAATCTCCTGCTGCCCTGCTGCTTTTCAGTCACCTACTGTTTCAGTTTGCAGGGCAGTGGCTGAGCATACTATAGCTACAGTAAAAAATAGTTTCCTGTGAGCCTGATGCACTGACAATGAGTCTGGTTAGGAATGGNGCCCACACTGCTCTTGCTGCAGCCCAGCACACAGTTGCTGTCTGGGCTGCACTCACACTGCAGCCTCATCTTGAGCTTTGCATCACTCCAGACCCCCCCAGGTCCTGTTCCTCAGGGCTGCTCTCAGCCATTCCCCACCCATCCTGGAGTTATGTTTGAGGTTGCACCCACCCAGGTGCAGGACCTTGCACTTGGCCTTGTTGAATGTCCTGAGGTTGGCCTGGGCACAGCTCTGCAGCCTGTCCTGTGTAAGTTCCTGGAGAGCAATGCAGCCTGTGCTGTGCCGTTTGCTGGGGTTTTCACAGTGCAGGGAAAGGATAAATGAAGCCAAAGTATTCAGTAGCAGTTGTGCAAAACACAGGCTTACTAACACAGGGAGAACTTTGTAGAGCTGGAGGTGGATGTGTGGGGAAGAGCACTGCTCAGTGACAAAGCTGCTAGGGAGAAGTGCGAGGAGATCCTGTAAGTTAGCTGCACTTGTTTGAGCATGCAGGAGCCCAGGGGCATGGGACACTGCGGCCACACAGCAGGCAGCTGATGCTCAGCCTAGGTGAGATGATTCCCTCTGCCATATTTCATTTCTGCTGCTCAGTGAGTCACCTTCTCTTGTGCCAGTCCTCTGCTGGTGTGGAGATCAAAGGCCTGAAGCTCTGTCCCACAGGAGGTGCTGCTCATCCCCAGACCTGCTGTCAGTGCTCCCTGAGGTGGGTCGGCAGCCTGGGTACGGGTGCAGAGGTGAGGCAGAGGGCAAAGGGTGAGGGCACAAGGTCCAGAATACAAAGTGCAGGCTCTGCCACTCTTTCCTCTGCAGTGGCAGTGTGCTTTCCTTCCCTGGCCTCCCTGCTCTGCCTTACAGGGAGCCCAGGCCCAGGCTTGCTGTTCACTGCCAGGAATGCTGTGTGTGTCTGAGCAGGGAGATGAGGCAGTGCCAAGCTGCCAGGCAGCACCTACCTCACTGTTGTGCTAAAGGGCTCCAAATTGTTCTGATTCGAGGATCTTTGTGCTGGGATAAAGTGTTTGATGTTCTTGTTGAAAGATAAACATCAGCTTTTGGAGGATCGCTGTCCTAACTGCCAGGCAAACTTGATGGTGGAGGAAGAGAGGCAAGTGAGGAATGAGAACCTTTGAGGGCCTGCAGGCAGAGAGGGGAGACCACAGGCACCAGGTGAGTGGAGCAGAGCAGTGGTGTGTCCCAGCAGAGCCCAGCAGGGCAAGGAGCTGTGCCCACTGCCCACTGCATCCTTTGGCTCGCTGCTCTCTTCCACTTAGCCCTGCCGTGCCCGGGGGGGTTGTGTACAAGGCAAATCCAAGAGGGCTGTTTCAAGGTCCATAACCCTGGTGATGTGGGCTGGGCAGGGAGGTGTTGCTGTGTCACTGGTACTTGTCACATTCTTTAGAAGTATCTCAGCTTTCATTGCCACCTTCCCTCTGTCTGCACCTCAGGTCTCTGGTTTACGAGCAGCAAAAGCAAGCTGTCACTGTTTGCTGTAAATTGAAGCTAAGCTTTTAATAACTGTCTGCTCTGCAACATTTGTCAGCCTTGGGTGTTCTGCAGGAGAAAATAAAACTATCAGGAAACCTCAGCAACAGTGACACTGAAAATTTATCTGCTTATGCTCAAAAAGGTGACAAATACAGGCAGCAAGAACAAGTAATTGTGGTTTTCCCTTAATAAAAATACTGCATAAGCTGTGTGCAGGAGTGAGTGAGAGAGCTGCCTGTGGGGGCAGGTACCTACACAGAGTGCTGGTGAACAGCAGGAGATGGCCAGGCAGGTTCTGTGCAGTTGGACTCAAAGGTGATCTTGTAGAAGTGCTCCAAAGAGTAGTTCTGCTCAGGACCAGACATGTTTTGTCACCTTGTAAAGCCTGACTGTCACAGCAGGCTGCTTTAAAGGGGGAAGAGAGGAGGCATTGCAAATGTCAATGCTTTCAGGTTTGAGGAGGCTGAGGCCAGCCCTCATTGCTCTCCATACCTCCCTGAAGGGAGGTTGGAACAAGGAGGGGCAGCCCTGAGGGGTGGGTGTCAAGATGAAGGTGCTAGGCTCTTTCAGTGGTGCCCAGTGACAGGACAAGGAACAACAGGTACAAGCTGGAACCCAGAAACATCCACCTCAAAGTGAGGAGAAACTTCTTTGGTGGAGCCCTGGAGCAGGCTGCCCAGAGAGGTTGTGGAGTCTCCTTCTCTGGAGAGTGTCAAGACTGTCCTGGATGTGTTCCTGTGTGACCTGCCCTGGGTGACCCTGCTCTGGCAGGGGGTTGGACTGGATGGTCTCTGGAGGTCCCTTCCAGCCCCTACCATTCTGTGACTGTGTGTGCAGAGCAGCAGTACAAACTCTGAACTACAAATGGTTTATACTGTGTGGGTCTCATGTTAGAGGAGAATTTTGAGACAGCTCTGGAAGGATTGTCACTTGTCCTTTATTGAAGGTGACAGTGGCATCCTGGCTGGGCTCAGCAGCAGGGTGGGCAGCAGGGCCAGGAGGGGATCATGCCCCTGTGNCTGGGGCTGTCTGAACACCAACTCTGAGCACTGGAACAGCAGATTGGTACCTTGCAGTTGTTAGGAAAAGGCCTGTTTGTGCTTTAGGAATTAGGGCAAGGTAAGAAAGTGAGAGGCTTTGCTAAACCTGGTCCAGTTCTGGTGTCCCCAGCAGAAGGAGGACACAGAACTGCTGGAGTGAGGCCAGAGGAGGCCACAAAGATGATCCCAGGGCTGGAGCAGCTCTGCTGTGAGCACAGGCTGAGGGAGCTGGGGGCGGGGGGGGAAAGCCTGGAGAAGGCTCCAGGGGGACCTTAGAGCTGCCTGCCAGTGCCTGAAGGGATCCTGCAGGAAGGCTGCAGAGAGACTTGTCCTGAGGGTGTCTAGAGACAGTCCAAGGGGAATGGTTTGGAGCTGAGGCAGAGCAGGGTTAGACTGGAGCTGAGGAAGTAGGAGGGTGCTAGAGTCTGGAATAGGCTGCCCAGGGAGGTTGTGGCTGCCTCCTGCCTGGGGGTGTTCAAGCCCAGTCTGGATGAGGCCTCAGGCAGCTGAGTTGAGCTGAGAGGTGTCCCTGGGCATGGCAGGGAGGTTGGAGCTTGGAGGGCTCTTGCAGCTGGATGTGTTCTGTGAGCCTGTGAAGTGTTGGAGTTGCTGTGGGAGCAGTGCAGTGCTCCCAGCCAAGCCACTGCCTTCCACCTGATGCCCTTTCCCTTGCAGAACTGCTTCTCTCTCCTATTTGTAGCACTTCTAACGACATGGAGTTGAGATTTTATTCCGTGGCTGTTCTGCCCATACCTGTCTCCTGTACCCCTTCTACTCAGCAGGGGATGGCCAATGCTTGAATTGTATTCCCTTGGTATGGCAACCAGAAAGCTTTGAAGCTGTGAGGCTCATTTTGCCAAAAGATGAAACCACTTAGGAGGAGAAAAACACTTTCCCTTTTAGGAGAGAGGCTACAAAAAGTTTACCCAGTCAGAGGCTTGTGCTACAAGATTGAATTCCTGTCCTCTCCAAATGTAATTTTTGTGTGCCAGAGCCTTCAGTCTGCCCTCAGTGTCTTTCAAGGGCAGTGTGAAATGGAAGGGGGGGGAGGGCAGGAGACTTGGTTAGAGAGGGGTAAAATTATTCCTCTGGGCAATGCTTTTTGTTTATTTCTCAGCAAGGGCTTCAGTCTGCTCCTGAGTGAAAGGGCAGCACAACCTAGAAGGGCCCAGCAGGGAGATGAAGACACACAAAGATCCATTTAATTTAAAGAAAGAGAAAATACAAAATGCATAATTCTCTCTTTTCTTTTTTTCCTT